>JAJAGP010005347.1:0-25000 GCA_025084515.1 Ancistrus triradiatus
CACACCTGAACCTCCCCTCTGCCAAAAGCAGCTGCTCCCAGAACCTCCACAGGAATCCCGCAGCCCAGCTCTCGACACACAACCTCTGCCTCCTGCTGGTCAAAGGCAGCATCACACACTGTGTACCAGGTGTTCCCATGCTGCACCTCCACTCTCCCGGAGCACCGATGAGGACCATCAGAGACTCTTGGTCTTTGACCTGAGATGTTCATTAATGATAATATGGTTTATTAATGAACATTTCCACATTTTTACTAGTAAGTGCTATTCAGGAAGTACATTTTAACTATTTGATATCTTTCTCAAAACAAAATACACTTTTTATCATTTATAATGCACACAAAGACAAACACAAAACAATATACTCACATACATACACAGTCACAGAAGCTACGTTCATTATCATGATCAGTAGTTCCTTTATTTTCTGTTCTAGGTAAAATGGGGGTTCTGTTTAAAGCAGCACTTAGGCTGTCCCACTCATGTGTTTCCCAGTGGCAGTACAAGTGGTAATGCAGGAGTGTCTGTTTGGGGAGATTCCCATTTGAATCAGCTCTCGCCAGTTACACAAACACTCACTACAGAGTTCCAAACTACCTCTGGACCAACATCTGCATTATGTATTGCTGCTTCATGATCTTCCACATCCGAGCAGCTGCACTCAAGCCTAAGATCATTGTTTACAAGGCCAAGTGTCGGATTCAGTGGTTTAATGTGGAAATGGGTTTGCTACAGTGAAGAGCTGTGCTTCAATTTCTTTCATTAAGATGGAAAAATCTGAGTTTGGCAAATGCCAGGAGAATTCCACCTATCAGAATGCAAAGTACCAACAGTAATGTTTATTGGAGGAGGGTTGATGGTCCGAAGCTGTTTTTTAGGGACAGGGCTTGTTACCTTAGTTCCAGTCATGATAAAGCACACAAAGAAACTTTAGTCACTGATACATTGTGTTTTTGTAACAAATTGGGGAAGGACTAGTATTCCTGTTATAGCACAACTTAGCCCCTATGCACAAAACTGCATGAAGTCAGGGTTTATCAATTTGGCGTTAAGGAACACCAGAGGAACACAAGAATCCAGAGGTCAGTGTACTTGTAGCCATATAATGTTAATGTAGTAATAACATAGAAGTAAATCATAAAACAGAGATACTGCAAATTCAATTAAGACTCAAACTGTAAACTGAAGATATTAATTAGAGTTACATGTAAATAGAAAACACTTTACCTGTGCAGGTGACTCCAGCATCTTTAGTATGATCACATCCTGTATTACGTTTCCCCCATCCTGCTGATCCGCAGTACTTCAGTGTAGATTCTGATCCTCTACAGTCCACATCACTCATCCAGAATCCTGATCCTGGTCCAAAGTGGGCGTTACCCGTAGCATTTACAGCATCACCACAGTCCAGCTCTCTACACACCACTGCAGCATCTGTCATGTCCCAGCCAAAATCACACACTGTTCCCCACTGTCCTCTATGATAAACCTCCACTCTCCCAGCACAGCGACTTCCACCATCCACCAACCTCACACTGTCTGTAACCCAGAGAGAGAGAGAGAGAGAGAGACAGAGAGAGAGAGAGAGACAGAGACAGAGACAGAGGTAGAAGGCATAAATGCTGCAGTTAAAGACATCAATTACATCTTCCAAACATTGGCAAAAATGGCAGAGATCACACCAAATACCATCCCAGAAAGATCAGGTCACCCAAAGCCCAAAGAAGCATCATGGTTCGATGTTGAGTGTAAAAAAATCAAGAAACAAAATTAAAAATGCTGTCACAGAGAACACAGAGACCCCAAAAATCAGGATGTACGTATAAATTATTCAAATGCTTTAAAAGAATATAAATCAATGTTAACCAGAAAAATCTAAATCAATAAGAACTAAAATTGATCAGACTGAAGAGGCCACAGATACCAACTCTGCCCCTCCAAAACAGTACCTATGGAAACATATGGAAATATGGAAATCCCACTTCGAAAATCTTTATAAGAAAACAAATAATCAGAACTCCAATCAGGTAAAGGAAGAACTTAAATTAATTGATACTATTAAAGACAATCAGAACTACATAGATCAGCCAATCACAAAAAGAGAAATCAGTAATCAATTAAAAAGACTTAAATTAAAGAAAGCCTGTGGGCCAGACAGGATCAGCAATGAAATGCTCAAATGCTGTAGCCCCAAAGCAGCTGAAGCTCTGCAAAAATTATTTAATTTAATATTAAACTCAGGACATTTCCTTGAGATCTGGAACCAGGGATTAATAAGCCCCATCTACAAAGACGGAGACAAATTCGACCCCAATAACTACAGAGGGATCTGTGTATGCAGTAATCTGGGGAAGATGTTCTTCAGCGTTATCAACACCAGAATGATGGCCTTCCTCCAAAACCAGAACGCACCACACAAATCCCAGATTGGCTTCCTACCAAAATATCGAACCTCAGACCATTTATATTCTCTAAATTTGATAATTAACCAAAACATTAAAACTAATCAGAGAAAAATCTTCAACTGCTTTGTGGACTTCCAAAAGGCCTTTGACTCTGTTTGGCATGAAGCTTTACTTCTAAAACTCCTCGAGATTGGAATCGGTGGAAAATCTTTTGATATAATAAAGTCTCTTTATTCAGACAGCAAATGTGCAGTGAGAATCGGGAACCACAGAACCGATTTCTTCGTGCAGGGTCGAGGAGTGAGACAGGGATGCAGTCTGAGTCCCACACTATTTAATATCTATATCAATGATCTGGCAGCAGCACTGGATCAGTCCAGTCTCCCAGCTCTATCCCTACACGATTCGGAAATCAGGTGCTTACTGTACGCTGATGATCTGGTTCTGATGTCACCCACAGAACAGGGGCTCCAGCAAAGCCTGGACCTACTGGAGCAGTACTGCAGCAGATGGAACCTAACCATGAACCTGAGCAAAACCCGAGTCCTGATCTTCCAAAAGAGATCCAGAAGTCAGGACAACAAATATGAGTTTAGCTATAAAGGGCAGGTCCTAAGCCACAGCACCAGCTACAGCTACCTGGGTATAGAGGTTGGCACATCAGGAGGGTTTGGCCTGGCTGTGAAAGCTCTCAGTGAGAAAGCCAGAAGAGCTCTGTATGCTTTCCACTCTAAATTTGTTCCAATTAATATCCCAGTTAAAATCTGGATTAAATGACTTAACTCATAAAGCCAGTTCTGTTATATGGGTGTGAAATATGGGGACCAAGTTTGGTTCTAAACCCAAAAATCTGGGATAAAACCTCAATTGGAAAAATACAATTGGATTTAAAAAAAAAAAAATTTAGGGGTGCACAGAAGTGCGTCCAATAACGCCTCCACGGCTGAACTGGGCCTTTACCCCCTACATATGGACATCCGACAGAGAGCGATGAAATACTGGCACTCACTCCATCAGGCCGAGCCACATTCCATCAAATATAAAGCCCTCCTGTCCAATCAGCTCTCCCCACATCCCCACCCACTCTGCCAACTAACCCAGATCCTCATCATCAGCCCAAACCCATTCACCAGAGACACGAACAAACAGATCCACCATTACAAGGCTAATTTGTTTGAAATACTGATTCTTAATGTGTGTAGTCTCAATAGCTGGATTGACCACCATTCGAACTCTGGTTATTCTTTATCTACAATCTTTCCACCAAGTCACAAACACATGGACCACCATCTGGACAGACTCTTCACATATTAATGGAAACAATAACCAACCTTTTTCTCAAACCAACAAAAGAAATTTAGGATCTGGCCAAGCAGTCAGATAATCCCTGCATCTCACCATGGTAAACTACGCCAATGTGTTAGTCTTAAAAGGATTTCTGACACTCCATACCCCAGACTCCCCTCTTTCTAGAAGTCTGGCCTATTTTTTGCAAAGAAAAAGAAAGATGCCTAGATTAACTCTGCAAGGACCACTCAATTAGAAAACACATGAGAATGTCACGCCCCACCGAAGAACCCTATGTTTTGGATTACCGAGCTGGCATTAGCCTCATGAACCTTGCGGACCTATCTGGCAGCCCCACCAATCTTGGTCTCATTATTGGACTCACCTGTGGGGCTTCCTATATAATTGGTTTTGCGAGAGACATTACTCGTGGTTTTATTCTGCCTTATATGGTTCGCGTGTCCGGCCGTGTCTGTCGCGTCCCTACGCGCCTGTCCCGTTTGTCTGCTTCAGGCTTTACTTGTGTACGTGTCTCCCTAGCTCGTCCGCGATCGTCCGGTTCCTTCGTTCATCCTTGGTCAGGTATTGCTTCTTTAGTTACTTCCCCGTCTATGTTTGTTTTCGTACCTGTTTTCCGGCTTCAGCACAGTTTATGTTCGCACCCGTTTTCACTTCCTGCCTGTTTTCGTTCAGTGCCTGTTTTCGTTCCGTGCCCGTTTTCCGGCTTCGGCCTAGTTTGTGTTTACACCCGTTTTCGGTTTAAGCCTGTTTTCCGTTCCACACTGAGTTCCAGTTTTGTGTGGTTTTTGTTTGCTGTTTATTCCTTTGTTTGTATTCTGCATTAATAAATACCTTTTACCAAAACCTGCGTGCTTCTCGCCCGTCCATTCCGCTCGAGCGTTACAGAATAAACCGCCCCTATGGAGACGGCGGGTTCTGGTGTGGTTCCAGATCTGCCAGCCCGGTTTAGTGTAGATCCGGACCAGTGCCTGCGGTTTGTGTCCCAATGTGCAGAATTTTTTCGTTTGTCCCGACCCTGATCGTCCCATGCCCAGGTTTCATTTATAGTTTCGTGTCTCTCTGGTAGGGCTCTTCAATGGGCCACCAATGTTTGGCCTATAGCTCAAGCTTGTACCGGGGAGAAATTTTTGGAGGTGACTGTGTCCACATTTGGACCTCCCCCTTCTGAGGCTACTTCTGACCTGGCCCCACAGTCAGTCACTACCTCTGCGACCAAACCCATGCTCACTGGCAATATTAGGGATCTTCTGCCGCTGTTGCAAAATTGGTTGAATCCACCGCTTGCCTGTGTGCGGAGGATGTCACCTCCCGCTTCTGTCCGGGAGAAGTCATCCGGGAACTCTTTGTACATGGTTTCGTTATCTAAGCGGGTTAGCTCCGTGTCTGATCAGGTCGCGCTCGTCAGCCCCAAACTAGAGCATGTAAGCCTCGTTCCAGAACAATTAGTGCCCCCTAGCCCCGAACCTGAGTTGAATGTGCTACTACGTTCCTTGTCTGAGTTTGTGGCGTCCCGTTTCACGCCTGAATGCGTAAGAACCGGTTCCGAGGGTATCGCGTCACTTGGTGCTGTATCTGAGGCTGCCACACCGCCTAGCAGTTTCTCTAAGCCAGCAGTGTTATCAGAGACATTTCCACCCATCCCTGTGCCACGAACATTCGCGTTTGCTCCAGTGCCTGCACTAAGGACTGTTCCAGTACCTGTGCAAGAGAACGTCTGTTCCAGAGAAGCCCTGCCAGAGGCCATGTGCTCCAGAGAGGCCTTACCTTTTACCAGAACCTGCGTGAGTCTCGCTCGTCCGTTCCGCTCGAGCGTTACAGAGAACTGCTTCATAATGAGTCCAAACACACACACACACACACACACACACACACACCCTGTCTCCCTTCTACAAGGAATTTGTTCGGGGATACTCTTCGTACACCTATATATAATCATATGTATGCATGTCACTGATTTTTCAGGTATTTCCATGTCTATTTGGTTAATGTTTTTTGTATAATGGCCACTCCATATTCAATATGGTCCAGTTTTGTGTCGTAGTTAGGAAAATATTAGTATGTAATCTCTACAGGGCCTCTTGTATTGATCGGCTCACGTTTTAATACCTATTTACACTTGTAGAGGACCAGGAATGTAAGTTGTTATTCAAAATGTATTGTATCCTACATCTGGTATTGATCGTATCATTATTTGTTTGAGGAATAGCAAATGTATGTACTGTACTTTAGAATGCCTTAATTATGTCCTAGTTTGTAGAGTCAAGGTGCTCTTGACAATCGGAACGTCGTACCTGAACTCCCGCAACTAAACTTGTAACTTTGAGGATCTTTGTTCTTATGTGATACTCTTAGACATCCTAGATATGTAAAAATATATTAATCCAAAGTTATAACTTCTGTATCGGTGCATACCAACATATGGTGAAAATAAAGGACATGCCCCACGAGAGAAGCGACAACGTCTCGTTGGCCGATCCAGGGCAAAACCCCTGATTGCATCAGAGCCGGTACAAAACTTTTGGCGCAGGTTAGCAGAGTTAGTCTTGTTCCTTTGTTTTTTTTCTTATTGAGTCTTTTCTTTGTTTTAAACGTTTAGGAACTTTGGTTTTTGAGTTTAGTTTTTCTTTGAAGCTGTCCTTTTTGCGTTTTATGTTACGTTAAGTTTCTCTTTGCCCAACAGTCTTAGCAGTTCGGTATGGCCGAATTAGAAGTTAAGCTAAAGAAAGTAGCGAAAGACCAACTAGCAAAGATCTTCCTCACACTCGACCACGTTCATATATCCTAGTCTTCCAAGTTTACTGAAGCGTGTTGTGTAGAGTTCGTGTCAGACTTAGCCTTTACCTGTGGCCAGAGTAAACATTTGTATGTGCGCGAACGCAAACTTCGAGGGCCGTGAATCGCCCGCAGCCTAAACTGGGAAGTACGCCAAATACCGGGTCAACTGAAGACACGGCCCAGAAAACATCTGTGGTTACGCGGCTGCCTATCTGAAAAACCGAGAAGCCCAAGAGGCCTTTCTGAGCGGCTGTGTTGCTCTGAAGATAAACATCACCGCTCCCCAAAATCCTGCCTTTTTTGACGGGCAAGGCCAGGGTTCCGTGCCCCAAACCACTCAAGTAATTTCCAGGCGAGTACCGTT
The DNA here is from genome assembly GCA_025084515.1 of Ancistrus triradiatus. Lineage (NCBI taxonomy): Eukaryota > Metazoa > Chordata > Actinopteri > Siluriformes > Loricariidae > Ancistrus > Ancistrus triradiatus. The sequence goes on from JAJAGP010005347.1 coordinate 6,853, forward strand.
TATGGCTTGATTGGGTCTCCGATTCTCGAACCTTGCATTTAATTTTAAACTACGTTTCAAACTAGACCTTCCTACGTCTATGTAGCTTTCCATTGAATTATTTATGTTTCACCACAGTATTTCTTACTAGTAAGTCACTACGCCGTAATAAAATAGTTCATAACATTGCACCTGGGTATTTACTACACCATTGAAAAGTTGCACCTAGATACACCCTGTTAGTGATATTAAAACTGTGATATACATGTTCGCCATCATTTCCTGATCTTAACTCTGTGATATACATGTCATTATGTCAGATTGTCAGTTGGTATTTCCTTGTTCGTAGTTAATAAACTTGTTATACCCTTTTGAATTTACCGCTTTGTGTGGGAGAGATTTTTATTCTTTTATTTCAACTAAGGTCGAGAAAAACAGAACTGCAATCTCACTCTTCAGATCCAGACTGAATTTGCCCTTATCAACTTCCTGATTAATTTTGCTTTCTCTCTTTCAATTGGTTTTCCGGATCCAACAGTCCCCAAACGATCTGGTGGTGCCCCGTTTGTTCATTAAAATGAATCAATTTAAAGTGTAGTCATATTCCACTAAATGTGACTGATCCATCCTTATGGAAGTCAAAACCACACTCTTTTCAGCTTATCACTATTTACCGTCCTCCTGGTCCCTATTCAGAATTTCTTCAGGAATTTGCTAACTTTCTTTCCTGCTTACTACTGTCAACAGATAAGGCTTTAATTGTAGGTGATTTCAATATTCACTTTGACAATGAGCAGGATCCACTTAAAATTGCTTTTGAGTCCATCTTAGAAATCCATGGGTATCACTCAGAATGTGATGGGACCAACCCATCAACAATCTATTCAGCAACCTTCCAGATGCAGCACTAGTGAAGACATCTGTTTAATTAGCTGTAAATCAAGATTAGAATTGTAACGGTGTGGTAGGGCAGACCCACACGCAGAGCCAGAAACGACCAACAGAGGGGATGCCCCTTCGTTAAGATTTCACACTACAGGGTGTGTATGTTCAAAGAACAAATATTAGTCAATATAATGTACTTACACGCTACGACTAAGTGTGTCCAGAATGAATATACATATATACATACACAAACAAAGATATATATATATATATATATATATATATATATATATATATATATATATACATACATACATACATACATACACATATACATACATATATGTTTGTGTATGTATATATATGAATGCGCCAAACATGCAACAAGGAAGTGCGGTGGTGCTCGCGGGAATGGGAACCGTTCCAACAAACTGAGGCTGGAATCTAAACGACTCCCTAAACTCGAACTATAATCCTACCGAGAATAAGCCCCGATCAAGAGATCCGAGTGCTACCAAAAACTGGGGTGATCAGAAGAAAGGAAAAGAGCTGTCAAAAGGCTCAAATCAGAGTACGCCCAGGCTTAAACAAAACTTGTGTGAAAGCGTCTTCGTGATGAATTAGATACGCACACACATACACGCACACACATACACGCACACGCCGCGAAGGTTCACCACTCGTATCAAATTCCTACTGCCTTCCACAGCAGGTTACTCTTAGACGTTCTTTTCTTTCTTTCCTTTTAAACTAGCGTTTCCTGAACGTATTCGTCGGAAAATCGCTCCCTAGATTCAATGACCAAACCGACAGCGCTTCCGCATGAAACGCCGCTGCAACGCACGTCTGCGTTGAGAGCGCTTATAAGGCGTGTGGCACAGCTGCTGTCAATGAGCGTGATCAGTTCACCGAGCGCAGGAACGCGCTGAGCTCTGGGAGCGCGCGTGCAGTGCACGCGCAGATTCAGAACGGCGTGCAGGCGCTCGGCGCTCCACTGCAGTGCATGATGCCGACGTGCCTGCCGTTACAAGAATCTTTTACCCCAATTACTAATACTGAACTATCTGCACAGATCAGCTCGTCTAAGTCATCAACATGTTTATTAGATCCAATTCCTACACATTTACTCAAAGAAGTGATACCTAGTATTATAGAGCCAGTGTTAGTTATTTTAAATTCACAGTTTACCTTTGGGTATGTGCCCAAATCCTTTAAGTCTGCCATTATCAATCCACTGATTATGTAAGTGCGTTTGCTTAAATGTGTTTGAACATTTGTCTCAATGTCAGTCTAAAATCTTTAAGTTCATAATTTAATGTACTGTCTTAAAAATATGTAGTTCATTGTAATGTTACAACGTAAATATACTGAAGTCATTAGTTCAGTTAAAACACTGAGGCGTGGAGTCACGTATCTCGTGAGAATGCATTGCAGCGTGCAGCAAGACTTAACGTTTTTTTTTTGTGCTTGTGAACTGGAGAAGGCTAGCGGTTTCTTATTCGAAAAGTAATTTGCTAGTGTTGAAAGGAAAAATGGACAGTCAAAGACACTTTTGATGCACTTTCAAAGACTCAAGAACCTCTTTTAATGACAAGCAACCAACGAGGTATTTGTTTACATTGCCTACATTTACATCATTTAGCAGACGCCCTTATCCAGAGCGACTTACATTTGATAGTCTTACAATCCAAGCAATTGTGGGATAAGGGCCCTGCTCAAGGAGCCAACAGTGGCAGCTTGGCAGAGGTGGGATTTGAACCCTGGACCTTTTGGTCCATAGTCCAGTAAGCGCTTAACCTCTAGGCTAGTCCTTAACCGCTAGGCTACCACAGTCCCAGTTGCTCAGTGCTTTTGTTTCATTCTAGCGCTAGGCGCTATTATCCTTTTCATTTCAAGCTGTTTATTGATATAATTGTGTAATGTGCATACAAATACAGTTCTGGCGGCGTGATTGAGAGGCTAGAGAGAGAAGTCAAGGTCAAGAAATAAATGCCCGTTTCAAAGAACCGACCTGTGTCTGTTGTTGTCGTGAGAGGAGCTACAGTGAGAACTCGCCTGCTCAACGCGGGTAGGAGAGACGAGACCGCAGCGGTAGCAACGTGAGGATTATCCAAGGTAGAAAGTGCTCTGCCACAACGTGATGTTAAGGTGTTGTGACAAGAGGTTCAACTCGCATGCCCACTTGCTGGAAGTTATGTCCGAAATTTGATGGGTAACTTCACGTCTTAAGTAAATTTTAAATTAGAGCTCCATATGCAAGTGAATATGGTTTAAATTAAGGAAGTACATTACTTCAAGTTGAATTCAAGAGATGCAAAGTTTTGTGTCTTATAAGTAATATGTTTAAGGAGCCCCCTAAGTGAAATTTAAAGGGTAATTTCGTTGATGAAAATTCTGTGTGTTAAAGATAAGCAATTAAATGCACTTCTCAGGACATTTTTTTTTACTGCAATTAAGGTTTATATTAGCATATTGTGCATGTATATAATGTCATTGCTGAAGTAACTTTTTTTATTTGGTTTGAAATTTATACCAACTGTTACTTTGTGCACTAAAACAACTTTCCTGATATAATGATTTTCAAGATGTCAGACACAAGCGCTGCAACCGGCCGTAAAAATGTAAAATCACCTTCTCAGCCTGAAGTTACAGATACTGAAGCAGCGGAGGTTGTACGAATACAAAGAAGTGAAAGAACCCGAACCCTAACTGAAAAGGGAAGAGAGTTTCAAGAAGAAAAGCTGAAAGGTGTTGTAGCGTCCATAGCTGGATTGACAGTCATTCGAAATCTGGTTCTGCTCGATCTACAATCTCTCCATCAAGTCACAAACATTACAACACTTTGGAATGCAAAAGGCCCACCATCTGGAACAGACTCTTCACAGATTAATGGCCAGATAAACAACCTTTTTCTCAAAACAAAGGGAGAAACTTAGGACCTGGCCAAGCGCCAGATAAGCTATGCATCTCGCCATCATAAACTAAGCCAATGTGTTAGTCTTAAAAGGTTTTCTGACACTCCATACTCCTAGGCCACCCCTTCCCAAGAGAAACCGGGCCTAACTTTTGCAAAGAAAAACAAAGATGCCTGCTCACATTTCAATTTTACGACCCGCTTGTCCGCCAGGCCGGAGCCAGGAAAGACACCCCTGGAATTTACAACCCAGGGACCTCTGTCAGGGTAACTGCAGATTCGCTTCCGCACCAGCAGAGGTCCCCGTCACCTGACAACTAGGTTGCCGCTTCCGGGCGGCAGCCATGTTTAGCGATAAAAGGCGCCGGGAAGGGTTAGTCTGCGCGAGGTCTTGTCCATTCATTGGTACGTTTCTGAGCGGTATTTTTGAAGTGGTTATGGACTACCTGGTTTTTGACTTACTCTTCTGTCTGCGTTCTCTGGTTTTTTGTATCTCCCTTTTGCTCTGATGCTCGGTTTGACTGATTACTCAGATTCTGACCTCTGGATTGTGTTGTGACTACGTTTTTATATCCTGTGTTTAATAAACCTGCATCTGATTCCAACTCTGTGTTCGAGCGATTCGTAACAACTTCAACCTTTTTAAAGACATATTTTTAATAGTAGTATTAACTTTTGCTGGAAACAGATTACCTCTGCATGGACCACTCAATTAGAAAACACATGAGAACTGCTTCATAAGGAGTCCAAACACACACACATACGTACCTACCTACCCCATACAAGGAATTTGATTGGGGATAGTCTTCGTACACCTATATATAATCATATATATGCATGTCACTGATTTCTTATCTATTGTCATGTCTATTTGGTTAATGTTTTTAGTATAGTGACCATTCCATACTCAATATGGTCCAGTTTGTGTTATACTTAGGGAGATAGTAGCCTGTGATCTCTACAGAGCCTCATGTATTGATCGCTCATGTTTAATACCTATTTACACTCATAGAGGACCAGGGATGTAAGTTGTTATTTAAAATGCATTGTATCCTACATCTGGTATTGATTGTATCATTATTTGTTTGAGGAATAGCAAATGTATGTACTGTAGTTAGAATGCCTTAATTATGTCTTAGCTTATAAATTCAAGGTGCTCTTGACAATCGGAACCTTGCAACCGAAATCCCGCAACTAAACTTGTAACTTTGAGGATTTTTGTTCTTATGTGATACACTTAGACATCCTAGATATGCAAAATTATATTTTATTATATTATATTATCCAAATTTTATAACTTCTGTACCCGTGCATACTAACAGACAGGAAACAGAGGACCTGCCCCACGAGAGGAGGGACTTGATGCCGAGTCAACTTCTCTTTGGCTAAGTCCAGGGCAAACCCTTTTGCCCCCGCCTCTGATCACTTACGTCCGAAGCATACAAAACTCTTGGCGTGGGCTGGCAACAGCAGTTTTTTTTAGTTTTTTGTAAGTTTTTTTTTTATTTTACGTTTAAGTTTTTCTTTGTCCCGCAGTATTAGTAGTTCGGTATCGACCGAATTAGAAATTAAGCTAAAGAAGTAGTTAAAAGACCACCTAGCCAAGATCTCCTTCACACTCGACCATGCTCGTATCTCCTAGTCTTCCAAGTCTATTTGAGGCGTGTGGTTTAAAAGTGCGCATCGGACTTAGCCTTTACCTGTGGTTACGTCACCGCTCCCCAAAATCGTGCCTTGTTTGAACGGGCCGGGCCAGGGTTAAATGCCCTGAACCACTCGAATGATTTTCCAGGCGAGTACCGTTTATGGCTATTTCTGGATCCCTGATTCTCGAACCTTGCGTTTAATTTTAAACCACGCTTCAACGTAGACCTATCCACGTCTAAGTAACTCACTGCGTCATAACAAACTAGTTCATAACATTGCACCTGGGTAATTACTGCGCGATTGATAAGTTGCACATAGAATCATCTTGTTTTCTGATCTTAAACTGTAATATACATGTTTGCCATCATTTCGTGATTTTAACCCTGTGATATACATGCCATGACTTAAGATCGTCAGTTGGTATTGCCTTGTTTGTAGTTAATAAAATTGTTATAACCTTTTGAATTTACCGCTTTGTGTGAGAGAGTTTAATTCGAACAAAGGTCGAGAAAAATAACTTTGAATTCACTATTCAGACCTAGACTGAAGTCGCCATATCAACTTCCTGATCAATTTTGCTTTTTCCCTTTTTTTTAACTGGTTTTCCGGATCCACCAGCCCCAAACGATTTGGTGGTGCCCCGTTTGTTCATTAAAATGAATCAATTTAAAGTGGAGTCGTATTCTGCTACAGTGTACAACGTCGATACAGAATTATCTATGAGAAATGGAGGTATCATGCAAAAACAGCCAAAGAAATACTGACGGTCGAAGCCTCCGAAGAAGAATTGATTGAGCTTATTGAGAATGTTCTGATGTGCACCTGTTCTGTTATTTATGAAGAGTTACGTAGAGTGCAAACTCCTGAACCGGATCTAAGACGCAAAGTTGACACGTGCATTTCAATGTCAGAATTCATTATTCAGAGGGCCGAAAGGCAACTTAAAGGGCATGCAGCAGATGAAGAAGAAGACCCTTGGCCTGATGTTGGATCAATTCTAGATTCAATAGGCTCTTTATCAAGACCACTGTCCCATCACTCAAAATGTGGTTCGGTTTACTCTAGCATTCACTCAGTCAAAAGAAAAGCGGCTGCAGCCAAAGCTGCTGCATCATGAAGTTTTGGCAGTGTTAGACGAACAAGAAAGAGAGGTGGCAGAACTACAAAAACTAGAGGCAGAAAGTAAACAACGGCTAGCACAATCTGAATCTGAAAATCTAGCTAGGCAACAGGTGATGCACGACAAGTGTAGAAGGCTTGAACTGCTAGAAAAACTAAAGAAGCTGAATGCTGCTAAAGCTCGAGTAAAGATCTACGATCAGGTTGAAGAAAACCTGCATAATCTCAGACTAGCAGGAGAAAATCAATTTATAATTGGGAAGTCCTTAAGAGACAAGCTGCATAGATGGCCAATGATAAACCCTAAAAATGGTGGTGAGCTAAGAGAATTTGCAGAATTTTCCTCAGGAGCTGTGAGGCTGCAATGCCCCAGCTTGAAACATTAGAAGTTCTCAATGACTGCAATGAAAGTCAAAAAATTCTACTGAAATTGCCAGACGATATCTGCAGTATCCAGATGGAACAGCAAGGTGATGGATACAAGACAAGTAAATGCTGGATATCCACCGTTAAAAAAGTTTGTCTATTTTTTATCAAAGGAGGCAGATCTTGCTTGTGATCCCATATCTTCAGTACAAGCCCTTAAGAGTGTAGAAAGCGAGAAACCAAGGCATCCACGAAGCCAAACTGTTCAAGCAAAAACACTGTCTAAATGCACAACCAGTGACAGCTCCTGAAAGTGTCAATCTGCAGCTATCCACTATGTCTGCAAGGTCAACAGTCATACAAAGTCAGAAACTGACAAATCTACAAGTGAGAAGGTATAACTCAGACAAGAGGATTCCATTGCCATCAGATTTTACATGAGAGTTCATTCCGGCAAATAGGCTACACATTCCAACTTCTGAAACAGCTCTAAAATGGCCCCACCTGGAGCAACTATGAGACAGGATTCCACCACCCTTGGATTGTGAAATAGGTCTTTTGATCTATTATAACTGTCAACAAGCTCTTCTTCCAAGGGAGATTCTTTCTGGCAAGGAAAATCAGCCATATGCATAGCGAACTGATCTTGGATGGAGCATTGTCGGCTGCTCAAATCCAGCAGGTGACTACAGTGATGCAATAGGAACCAGTCACAAAATCATAGTGCGACAGGTGACACCTGCTGTGCAGCTCTCAGTTGATCTAAGGAGAGAAGTGCACTGTGTGCAGAATCCAGGTCAAGGAGATTATACCAATACACATAATCAAGGTTGTGAAATTATCAGTATTACAAGGACTATGTTAATTTTATGGACGACACAATAATCAAAGGAGATGGTGTGAAGGTTCCACAGCTTGAACTCGATAACCAACCAGCATGGTATATTCCACACCACGGAGTATACCATACTCACAAACCTTGGAAAATCTGTGTGGTTTTTGACTGTTCAGCATGTTTCCAAGGAACCTCTCTGAATGATCACCTCTTGACTGGACCAGATGTTACGAACATGTTAATTGGAGTGCTATGTCGCTTTAGAAAGGGTCCAATAGCCATAATGTGCGACATTGAAAGGATGTTTCACCAATTTCACGTTGCAAATGAACATCAAGATTACCTAAGATTTCTTTGGTGGGATAAAGTTAATCTCGACTCTGAACCCTCAGTGTACAGAATGAAGGTACACCTGTTTGGGGCGGCTTCTTCCCCCGGCTGCTCAAACTTCGCACTTAATTTGGCAATGCAGGGTTAGGGAAGGTTCAGTGAAGAGTCCATCAAGTTTATTCAGAGGGACTTCTATGTTGATGATGGCTTAACAAGTGTAAAGGCACCTGCTAAAGCCATACATCTGATGAAAGAGGCAAGAGCTTTGTGCCAAACAGGAAATCTCTGGCTACACAAATGTGTGTCCAATAATAAAGAAGTGATTGCTCCAATACCACCTGAAAAACGTGCCCAAAACAGTGACCTAGACATGGCCTTAGGAGAACCTCACATCTAACGAGCACTTGGAGTTCAGTGGTGCATTGAAGCAGATGAATTCCAACTCAGGGTTGTGATCAAACAGAATCCATTGACAAGGAGAGGTGTTCTCTCTACTGTCGCCTCCGTCTATGATCCGCTAGGATTTGTGGCCCCATTTGTACTAGTCAGCAAATCAGATCCTTCAGGTGTTATAGAGACAAAGTAAGCTGGGATGAAGATCTTCCTGAGCATATTCTGCCACGGTGGGAGTTGTGGCTTAGGGATTTGCCTCACCTGGCAGCTCTGAAAATTCCAAGAAGCTATCTTCCATCAAATTTTGGTGAAGTCATTTTATATGAGCTCCACAATTTTTCAGATGCAAGTTCCAATGGATATGGTGCATGTTCGTATCTGCGCGCAATTGACGAAATCAGACAGGTCAGCTGTTCACTTGTCATTGGGAAAGCAAGAGTAGCACCTACTAAACTAACGACTATACCAAGACTTGAATTATCATCAGCAGTGACCTCTGTCTGCAATGGTGATGTCATAAAAAGGGAGCTATGCATTGAAAACCTGCAAGAGTATTACTGGGCTGACTCAAAGGTGGTCCTTGGCTATGTAAACAATGACGCCAAGAGGTTTCATACATTTGTAGCCAATAGGATCCAACACATAAGATCTAGCACAGGCCCTGAGCAATGTCGATATGTCATCTCGGAAAACAACCCAGCCGACTGCACATCGAGAGGTCTGAGCACATCTCAGCTAAAGGAGTCCATTTGGCTTAAAGGACCAGACTTTCTTTGGCAGCAGAATCTTCCATATGAAGAGGTGATGGTGGGAGAAGTAGAAGCAACTGATTCTGAGCTTCGCAAAGCCCATACTCACAGTTAAAACACAGGAACTGAACTCAATGGTGAACCACTTCACTCATCCGCCTTCGTCCGTGTTCTATTGTGTCGCGTCGATCCAGGTACCGTTCCAGTTAGTTCACTTCCGTGTTTACTTTCGTTATCACCCGTTTTGTGTTGTGTGTATTACCTACCTGTTTTCAGTTCGTGTTCACACCCGTTGTCGGCTTCGGTCTTGTTTATGTTCTACCCGCATTCCGGCTCTGCCTATTTTCTGTTGTTTATCCCATTAATAAAGCCCCTTTCTTTGGAACCTGCGTTCGTCTCGCTTCAGTTCGCCTTCACACGTTACATATACTTTACAATCTAAAAATGGGAAATTTAGTCCCAAGTAGTACCGAAATAGTACACTTACAATCATACAGCTAATACAGTGATATTAATATACTTACTACATAAAGTATACTTGGGAAATATAATTGAACTTTACTTTAGTTTACTTAATAAACTGCATTCCCTTTAACTATACCGTTTTGTAAGGGAATGCAGCTAAAGTCATGGCATTTGATGGTGAATAAACCAAAGCAGGTGATTTTTGATGGGAGAACAACAGGAGGATGAAAGGCTGTATAATCAGTCTGTATTCATTAGCTGCTGTGAGGGTGAGTGTGGATGAGAGATAAATCCTGATACTGAACCTGAACAGACTAATCCCACATCGTTGGAATGGGAGCAGCTGTGGTTGAGGGTAGATGATGTTGGACAGAAGTGAATCTGAGCTTCTTTTCCTCTACACTGAAGCTCCTCTGTCCACACCTGACCCTCCCCTCTGCCAAAAGCAGCTGCTCCCAGAACCTCCACAGGAATCCCACAGGCCAGCTCTCGACACACAACCTCTGCCTCCTGTTGGTCAAAGGCAGCATCACACACTGTGTACCAGGTGCTCCCATTCCGCAGCTCAACTCTCCCAGAGCACCGATGAGAACCACCAACCAGTCTGACTCCTAAAATACCAAAATGAGATTATTAAGATCAATTTGAACATTCTAATGACTGAAAAACGTTTTTTTGTGAATTAAGACCATGCTTTTTATTTTGATAATTGTAGAAGTGTGGTGTGAATGTAATGATTTAAAATGATCATTTGTGAAGTGATAATGTTAAAAGTGACTACGTAGGTTATGATTAGCTAACAATGAAGTAGCACAGTATCTCAACTGATGTAGCAGAGAGCATGTCTGGTCTATCATGTGACAGATCCAACCACCTATAACTGAGAGGCTCAGAAGTACAAAAATGAAACTCAGGAAGTGAAATGCTATAATAATTCTGCACTGAGAGAATGCTGATGTGGAGCCATCGTCCCACTGGGGCTGCTATGAGCAGTAGCAGTGCGATATGCAAATGTCTGCACTATATGCTCATATGTAAACTATATAAGCACAGATGTACCATTGTGTGTGTAGCCTCAAATGACAAAAGTACGGTGTTAGCGCATCTCCATCAGTGATTCCCAACAACCCCCCCCCCACCCCAGCCCCCCCCCACACGTTTTGCATGTTCCATTACAGCGATACAGCACCATGCAAGCAAAACAGAAGGCTCAGTTATCTCATTTCTTCTTCTTTTCCACTCATCCATTTCAGGGTTGTGGTAGCAGCAGGGCAAGCAAAGAAGCCCAGGCATCTCTGTCCCTCACAACTTCTACCAACTCTACCTGGTGGATCCCCAGCTGCTCCAATGCCAGCTGGGAGATATAATTCCTCCAGCTGGTTTTGAGACCACCCCACTTGGCCATGTCTTGTGCACCTCTTGCAGGAGGCATCCAGGGAGCATCCTCATCAGATGCCCAAAACACCTGAACTGGCTCCTCTCAACGTGAAGCAGCAACAGTTCTACTGCGAGCTTTGGGGATTGCCGAGCTCCTGACCAGTTTATGAAGAGCATGTCCTGAAACCTTCAGAAGAAAGCTAATTTCAGCCGCTTATATCCATAATCTTATTCTTTTGGTCATTACCCAGCACTCATGACCATAGATGAGTCTGTGGATGTAGATCTACAAGTACATTGAGAGCTTCGCTTTATGGCTGCCTGAAAGTTGTTCTCCATGGCCTCTCTAAATTCCTCCCACCCTTAACAAGTAAGAATAATCTGGGTGACTGGAAAAAGTTCAGAAAATGGTGTAAGAGCTTTGAATCCGTCATTAGGATGGGTTTCTTTTCACCAGCCCCTTACACAGTACAATGCAGCATTGTACCTACTGGATTAATGGAACAAAATTATCCAAGGACCAAGTGTCTCTCCCTTTTGGCACTTTTGTTATTAGAGGAGACAAAAAAAACATCTGAAAATAAAGAGAATTGTGAGGTGAGATACAATCTGACCAGCTGGCACGATCTACAAACCTATTTTTTAAAAACCAATGATTTATTTGGAAAGATGGAGAAAAACAAAGAAATGAAAGAAATAAGAGTAAGACTCTTATAAGAGGAACCACCCACCAAAGCCTACTACCCCTTTCAAGACTCCTCCCTCATCCAAAATATATACGACACTACGGTCCCATCGACTAACCAGCAAGCATCACGGAAAGACTATGGAACGCAACTTCATACCCACTTTTTTCACTTCGCTCCACGGAAGAGACCTGTTCTGGGTTTGAGGACAATGTACCATCTGAGGTTATTGGATGCATCAATACCACGACGCTACCCATCATCCGTGCAGTGACTAGCAATCTTTTGGTCAACATAATGGAGCAAGATCTCAAAGACAACTGTCAGGAATGTGTGATCAATCACCCATGCCAGCTTCAACACCAGTGTTTGTTCGATCCTGAAATGTTCTATCTGCACTTAAATGCGGGCAGATTGCTGGAAAAAACTATTTAAACCATGGGTGAAGCAACCGTATGTGACTGGAAATATGAGCCTTGCATCAGGACAGTTGTGAATGACGCCAAACAGAAAACAAAAGACATTTGGCCAGATTTGACCAGATATATGAGGACGTCCCGGATTACTGGACTTTTCATGCATCATTAGAACCTCCTGACCCGCCACATACATGGGAAACATCAGATGGCATCGCTTCTGTTCTGAGAGTAAGAAAGGTTTGAAGAAAGACCTTACTTTGCTGCTCAAAAAAATTGTTGAACTGAGAATCAACGACAAAGCTATTTTCAGTTATAATAGTAATTCTTCAGATGACAAAGAAACTGTTTACAAACTAGAAAATTTCTTGAACTATGTACCAGAATTTACTAATCAGTGGGAGTCTTTGCCTGTTGTAAATACCGTACAAACTTTAACTATGTTCAGCAAATTTTACATTATACTATACAGTGGGGCAAAAAAGTATTTGGTCAGCCACTGACTGTGCAAGTTCTCCTACTTAGAAAGATGAGAGAGGTCTGTAATTTTCATCATAGGTACACTTCGGCTATGAGAGACAAAATGAGAAAAAAAATCCAGGAAATCACACTGAAGGATTTTTAAATGATTTAATTGTAAATCATGGTGGAAAATAAGTATTTGGTCACCCACAAACAAGCAAGATTCTGCTGTCCTCCACTCGTTAACTGTATTAATGGCACCTGTTTGACCTCGGTATCTGTATAAAAGACACCTGTCCACAGTCTCAAACAGTCAGACTCCAAACTCAACCATGGCCAAGACCAAAGAGCTGTCGAAGGACACCAGGAAAAAAATTGTAGACCTGCAGCAGGCTGGGAAGAGTGAATCTACAATAGGCAAGCAGGTTGGTGTGAATAAATCAACTGTGGGATCAATTGTAAGACACAGAAGACCATTGATAATCTCCCTCGATCTGGAGCTCCACGCAAGATCTCATCCCATGGGTCAAAATGATCATGAGAACGGTGAGCAAAAAAATCCCAGAACTACACGGAGTGACCTGATGAATGACCTGCAGAGAGCTGGGACCAAAGTAACAAAGGCTACCATCAGTAACACACTACGCCGAGACGGACTCAGATCCTGCAGTACCAGGCGTGCCCCCTGCTTAAGCCAGTACATGTCCAGGCCCATCTGAAGTTTGCCAGAGAGCATATGGATGATCCAGAAGAGGATTGGGAGAATATCATGTGGTCAGATGAAACCAAAATAGAGCTTTTTAGGAAAAACTCAACTCGTCGTATTTGGAGGAAGAAGAATGCTGAGTTGCACCATACCTACTGGGAATCATGGTGGTGGAAACATCATGATTTGGGGCTGTTTTTCTGCAGAGGGGACAGGACGACTGATCCGTGTTAAGGGAAGAATGAACGGGGCCATGTATCGGGGATTTTAAGCCAAAACCTCCTTCCATCAGTGAGAGCACTGAAGATGGAACATGGCAGCATGACAATGATCCCAAACACACTGCTTGGGCAACGAAGGAGTGGCTCTGTAAAAAGCATTTCAAGGTCCTGTATTGGCCTAGCCGTCTCCAGACCTCAACCCCATAGAACTTTTGGAGGGAGTTAAAGTCCTTTGCCCCAAAACATCACTGATCTAGAGGAGGATCTTCATGAGGATGGGCCAAAATAACCAGCTACAGTGTGTGCCCAACCTTGTAAGGCTTACGGAAACGGTTGACCTCTGTCACTGCCACAAGGTTATGTTACAAATTGTTTATTGAACCAAATTTATGACCAGTACTTTATTTTTAACCATAATTTACAATTAAATTCTTTACAATCCTACAATGTGATTTTCCTGAGTTTTTTTCTCATTTTGTCTCTCATAGTTGAATTGTAAGCTATGATGACAATTACAGACCTTCTCTCATCTTTCTAAGTTTTAGGAGAAACTTGCACAATCATGGCTGACTAAATACTTTTTGGTCCCCCTGGGTGGGGGGGTTATATGTTACTTGTGTGCCAAGTCACTTAAATTTATTCTATGTGCTTTTTACAACGAGCAATTGTCTCAATTATCTAAGCTCACAGAACAACTGAACAAGCCTAGGGAAACTGTGGAAAAAAGGCCTTTCTAAATGTGATCATGAAAGAAACCTTAATAGGCAAGTTAGTGTTAACTAAGTCACTTACAATGGAAGAATATTTCAATCTAGCAAATATACAGAATAGAAATACACAGTATGCTTTTGTGTGTGTATATATATATATATATATATATAAATACCACACACACATACCCACACACACATACACATTACACACACCAGGCCTTTTCAAAAAAATTTGCATATTGTGGTAAAGTTACTTCTTTTCCGTAATGTATGGTACAAATTAAACTTTCATATATTTTAGATTCATTGCACACCAACTGGAAATATTCAAGTCTTTTATGTTTTAATACTGATGATTTTTGGCATACAGCTCATGAAAACCCAAATTCCTATCCACAAAATTAGCAATATTCATCAGACCAATAAAAGAAAAGTGTTTTTAATACCAAAAAAGTCCAACCTTCAGATTATATGTTCATTATGCACTCAATACTTGGTCTGGAATCCTTTTGCAGAATGACTGCTTCAATGCGCGTGGCATGGAGGCAATCAGCCTGTGGCCTGCTGAGTGTTATGGAGGCCCGTATGCTTCGATAGTCGGCCTTACTCTCATGCCAGAGTGGTTGGGTCTGCGTCCTCTCAACTTTCTCTTCACAATTCTCCCACAGATTCTCTATCGGGTTTCAGGTCAGGAGAGTTGGCAGGCCATTGAGCACAGTAATACCATGGTCAGTAAACCATTTACCATGGTTTTGGCACTGTGAGCAGGTGCCGGTCGGCTGAAAAATGACTCTTCATCTCCATAAGCCTCCTTCAGCAGAATGGAAGCATGAAGTGCTCCAAAATCTCCGATAGCTAGATGCACAGTGCACGTGTACCAAACACCACAGCTGACAAGGGCACCTCCAGACCATCACTGACTGTGGGTAACTTGACACTGGACTTCAGACATTTTGGCATTTCCTTCCCCCAGTCCTTCTCCAGACTCTTGCAACCTCGATTTCCGAATGACATGCAAAATTGCTTTCATCCGAAACAGTACTTTGACTCCTGAGCAACAGTCCAGTGCTGCTTCTCTGTAGCCCAGGGCAGGCGCTTCTGCCGCCGTTTTCTGGTTCAAAAGGGCTTGACCTGGGGAATGCGCACCTGTAGCCCATTTCCTGCACCGCCTGTGCACGGTGGCTCTGGAATCGGCCCTTCTCCACAAATCCTCCTCGGGTCCGGTCACTCTTCTCGTTGTGCAGCGTTTCTCTGCCACACTTTTCCTTCCCACAGACTTCCACCTGAGGTGCCTTTATAACAGCACTCTGGGAACAGCCTATTCGTTCAGAAATTTCTTTCTGTGTCTTACCCTCTTGCTTGAGGTTGTCAATGATGGCCTTCTGGACAGCAGTCAGGTCGGCAGTCTTACCCATGATTGCGGTTTTGAGTAATGAACCAGGCTGGGAGTTTTCAAAAGCCTCAGGAATCTTTTGCAGGTGTTTAGAGTTAATTCGTTGATTCAGATGATTAGGTTAATAGCTCGTTTAGAGAACCTTTTCATGATATGCTAATTTTCATGATATGCGAATTTTGGGTTTTCATGAGCTGTATGCAAAAATCATCAGTATTAAAACAATAAAAGACTTCAAATCTTTCAGTTGGTGTGCAATGAATCTAAAATATATGAAAGTTTAATTTTTATCATTACATTACGGAAAAGAATTAACTTTATCACAATATACTAATTTTTTGAGAAGGACTTCTTTATATATACACATACAAAAATAATATAGAAGTAGTGAACTATGCATATTATGTTAAATTCACTCAAAGCAATCTTACAAGTATACCTGTAGTATGAAACTATTAGGCTAGTACTTTAGAGTATACTTAAAAAGGCACTTTCATAAACTTTAAAAATAGAACAGAAGAATATAACTAGTAAAATAACGTTATATCTATAAGTTCACCTTTAGCCTCACAGTATAGCTGCAGTGCAAAATAAAACTAGATGTAAACAAGTCATGTACTCAGTTTACTGCCCTTATATCTGAAGTACACTTTATCTAAAAATGGGACATTTAGTTCCAAGTAGTACTGAAATAGTACACTTACAATCATACTACTAATACATTGATATTAATATACTTACTACATAAAGTATACTTGGGAAATATACTTGAACTTTACTTATAATTTAGTGCAGCTAAAGTCATGGCATTTGATGGTGAATAAAACCAAAGCAGGTGATTTTTGACGGGAGAACAACAGGAGGATGAAAGGCTGAATAATCAGTCTGTATTTATTTATTATGTGATTTCCTGGATGTTTTTTTCTCATTTTGTCTCTCATAGTTGAAGTGTAGCTATGATGAAAATTACAGACCTCTCTCAGCTTTCTAAGTAGGAGAACTTGCACAATCAGTGGCTGACTAAATACTTTTTTGCCCTACTGTAAATAATCTACGCTCTAAGCTCTCAAAAGTGAAGTATGGAGTACCTCAGGGGTCAGTGCTTGGCCCGCTTTTATTCTCTCTGTACATGCTGCCACTAGGCTCAGTTATTCGTAAACATGGCATTAGTTTCCGCTGCTATGCAGATGATACACAGCTGTACATATCAGCCAAACCTAATGACAGCCTTACAGTCAACAAAATTGAGGACTGTGTAAAGGAAATAAAAGATTGGATGTTATTTAATATTCTCTTACTTAACTCAGATAAAACTGAGATTCTATTAGTGGGACCCAAGGCTGTGAGAGACAGGTTGGCTACATCTATCCTAAATCTAGATGGCTGTCCAGTATTGCCCAGTCTGTCTGTAAAAAACTTAGGGGTCACATTTGATTCAGATCTCTCCTTTGATGCGCACATTAGCAGCATCACTCGAATTGCTTTCTTTCAATTACGTAATATCCTAAACTTAGAAATTCCTCTCCTTAATGATCAGAGACACTGGTTCATGCGATTATAACCTCAAGGTTGGATTACGTAACTTCCTTACTTACTGGATGCTCTAGTAAATCTAATAAATAAACTTCAGTTAGTTCAAAACGCAGACTGCCCGAGTGCTACTCGAACTAAAAAATTTGATCATATCACTCCTGTTCTTCATCACTACACTGGTTACCGTCAAATTCCGCATTTGTTACAAAATAACTTCTTATAACTTATAAAGCCTACATGGCCTGGCCCACATTATCTAGTGAACTCTGAGTTTTACAATCCAACTCTCCTACTTCCGTGCAGGGTGGGCAGGACTTCTTTTTAGTTTCCTAGAATTAAAAAAGGTCCACGCAGGGAAATGCTTTTCTCATACATGGCCCCCCAACTATGGAATAAACTTCCCACTTTCGTTCAAGACTCAGACACTCTCCAAAGTTTTAAGTCTAGGCTAAAGACATACCTATTTACACAGGCTTTTGACTAGATTTAGACCAGGATGCATGGCTTGGGTCACTGGGGCCGGAGTCTGGAGTCATGTCTGGCCTGCCTGCCTTGTCCGTTAGCCGGGAATGTCGAGTGGGCGGTCTGGCTGACCAGAGCTTTGGTCCTCGTGATCTTGACTCATGCATCCTTGCCTTAGAATAAGGGCAGAGCTGGGGGTTCATAGTCAAAGAGTCTTATGGTGATCAGAGACGTTGGGTTGCTGTCTTCTGCCGCCCGTGGGATTGCCATGTCTCATGTGAACCCTCTTGGCTGTGTTACCTTCCGGTTCTCCTCTTTCTAGCTATGCTGCTATAGCTAATGCTAATGCTGTGTTCCGGTACCAGTTCCTGCCCCACACATGATGTTCATCTGCTGTAGCTTCAAGCTGCTTCCGTCATCAGCTCCAGTCCCACCATACCCTGGCCACCAGAGGTCAGTAATTCTCTCTCTCCTCCGGTTATCTGGGGATGAAGTGC
>JAJAGP010005347.1:30000-34757 GCA_025084515.1 Ancistrus triradiatus
TTTATAGCCAGCAGTGCCAGGTTACTGGTCCCTGCTGTTTCTCCAGTAGTTCTTCAAACGATGTAGACAAGAGGAACTGTGCTCAGAGCTTACTGATGTGATGGGAAGTGTCAGAGTTATGCAGAGCAGTTTGTACAAGTCTATAAATGCAGCTTTGTATGGCCTCATGAGGGACAGGAACTCCTGAGTGCTGCTGATAGCACGTCCCTCTTCTGCTTCTCTTTTCAGTAGCTGCTGAACCTGCTAGAGCCCAGCAGACACGTTTCCCTCACTAATTCCATAATGAGGGGCCATAGGAAGTGTGTGCTGTTTGTCTAGAGAAGCTGAGTTTTGGGTCTCAGGGCTGGCACACCCCTCAGTACATCTCCATTACCAACCTGCCCATGACAGGATAGAAAGAGTGAGCTCTCAGGTCGTAACATGCTGTCAAGGCCTGCTCTTTCTGACGGAGCATCCACAACAAGAGCCTCCAGACGCTTTGCTGTTTCAATCTGCCTTCTCTCACATGAAGGCTGTGCTGGAATTCGTGTTTCCATGCACAGGTCTTCTGCTTGCTTTCTGATTTCCCATTTATCCTCTGTTTGCTTTTCTGAGATGGCAGCGATCACAGGCTGGGCCAGATCTCCTGCTGCTACAAGGTCAAAATTGGGGGACTGTGGCTGATCAGACATGAATTTGGTTGTTCTGAATATGTCCTCAAAAAGAATGAGATGCAAAACAAACTTCTCATCAATGACTGCACTGATCGCTCTTGCCTCTGTCCTCCGGTGTGGGTTTGACTGACCAGTGATGTCATGCAAGCTAGCCCGGATTGCTGGGAGAGTTTTCCTGACAGCCTAGATTGAATTATGCTGGCATGTCCAGTGAGTGTGTCTCAGCTTCCTGAGTCCTACGCTCTGTGCTGTTGGTTCAAGTTCCTTTTGTTTTTTCATCAAAAGTTCATGCACCACCGACCCAATAAAAAAACTTATAGAGCATCTGTAGTGTCTCAAAACATCTGCTGCAGCTTTGGCATTACGCACACAGTCCACTGAAACCAAGTTCAGCTCATGTGCATGGTGCAGTGTGTATAAATTGCCTGTGGCACCTCCCTCCTGACCTTTTCCTGCACTCCATGGTTACATCCTGACATTACCGATGCTCCACCATCGCTTCTGTTAAAACTCCTCTGCTGATTCCCAAATGGCCGTGTGGGCTGTTTCTGAAGGACTGGCCGTCTTGGGCCCTCTGGGGGGTGACTGCTAATATCACCTGCAGCACGGCGAACCTCTGCAGCAGCAAACGCAGACAGGTCCCCTCCCTCAGCTCCGTCCTCTGGCCTTTCCTGCTCCCGGTCTGTGACTCCTAGCATTGTGTCCTCACGTCCATGAGACCTGTTAGCATCCCCTGCAGCCCTGTTAGGCTCATCATCACTCTAGTCTCCTTTTGATTGGGTTTCGACACGTGAACGTTCATGAAGTGAATAACGATCCATTGTGTGACATCACTAATGCTAAATTACACAACAACAGTGCTCTGACTAACCGGACATGAAGGAACATCAGTGCTCAGTGCGAGCTGCTCCCACTGACTGAATCGTATCACTTGTGGTGCCTTTATAATTTTTAGCCTAAAACGAATCGGTTTCTTTTTTTCATGGGTT
This sequence comes from Ancistrus triradiatus, assembly GCA_025084515.1. Classification (NCBI taxonomy): domain Eukaryota; kingdom Metazoa; phylum Chordata; class Actinopteri; order Siluriformes; family Loricariidae; genus Ancistrus; species Ancistrus triradiatus. The sequence continues at coordinate 31,643 of JAJAGP010005347.1, forward strand.
TATTTATTTTTCAAGTAATAGTTTATGGTATTATACATAAAAAAAAAAACATCTAAATAACCCACAGAAATATGTTGGGGTGCTATGGGGGTGCTATGGCTATCCTGGGGGTAGCTACAGTGCCCCCATGCCCCTTCCTGGCACCGCCCATGTGTAAGAGCCTCATAAGCCCCTGCTGATTGGACCCTCTGGAATGAATAAAGCACTGCTTTTGGGCAGCAGCATCCCAAACCAGGGTGTGATAATGAGAGGATGAGCTCCATCAGGTCAGGACAAACACTGGAGTGAGGAAGAGCTGCACTGAAGCTCCTGCTTTATCAGCTGCACTGATATTAAGATGAACAAGCAGCAGCTTAAATGTGCTCGTACTGACACACATCTGTTCTGTTACCCAGAAATCTCAGTAAATCATCACCTTAAACTCTCATTATTAGCAGCAGTGCTTCCACCATGCACCTTCCACCGATCCTCACATGCATTCTTCTGCATTTAGGAAGCTAGTGCTGATCTTCTGATAAGGTGCCAAAACCTATGCAGAGGACTGTTTCTAAATCACAGAATTAAATATCCATAACACATCTCCAAAAATAACACAAATAATAAATTATAGATAAACCCAATAAAGTGTCAGTTATATAATGTATGCAATTCACAAACTTAAAAATAAAATTGGAATATAAATTAATATATAAATGCTAGTAAATAAAAACAGTGCAACTTATGACCTGAATTATGTCAGCTTTTAAAAATGTATTAAATTATTGCAATTTTTGTTTATTGTTCATTTATACATGAATTAGTTTTTTTTATTTAATATAATAATACTAATAATACTCCTTCTACTAATAATAATCATCATCATAATTATCATCTTCAAAATGTAGTAAATAATTTTCACAATAATAATACTACAAATAATAACAATAATATTAATAATAATAAAAAGAAGAAAAAAGAAAGAATTGTAATTAATAATAATAATAATAATAAAAATAATAATAATAATACTAATAATAGCAATAATAATTATTATTATTATTATAATTATAACATAACTTTTCAGGCTTTTATTAAATCCAAACATTTATACGTGAATTTTTAATAATAATAATAAAATAATAATAATAATAACAATAATAATAATGTTAGTGTTGGATGGTGCCAGTCAAATGTGATCTGCCATCAGGTGTGTGTGTGTGTATACCTTCCTGCGTCTAAAATATCATTAATTAAAAAAAATAAATAATAAATAAATAAATAATAATAATAATAATAGTAATAATAATAATAATAATAATAATAATAGTTATAATTGTAAGGGTCTCCAAGGGCAGGCCCAGTCGGGCGACGAGTTCCTGGTCCATGATGTTAACCTCTGCTCCGGAATCCACCAGAGCCTGGAGTGAGTGAGTGACCCCTGCCAGATGCAATGATGCAAGCAGGAGTGAAGAACGAGGAGGTGCTGGGGGACCAGGTGAGGTGCTCGTCAGGGCCCCCAGGTTCACTGGCGAGCGGCCCCTTTTGGCCGAAGGGGACATGGCTGGTAGCTCCACAATAAATGCAAAGTCCCTTCTCCCTTCGGCGATTGCGTTCCTGGGAGGAAAGTTTGGTGTGACACAACTGCATAGGTTCAGACTCATCCGGAGGGTCCACAGGGGCTGACGAGCACGTCGGCTCAACCCGTAAAGTTGATCGGGTCCGCGGAGACGGGGACGCCTGGACCAAACGCAGGGATTTCTCCCTGCGACGCTCGTGCCAGCGCCGGTCAGGCGAACAGCCAAAGCCACCAAAGAGTCCAAATCGGGGGGGTCGTCACGGGCGGCGAGCTCGTCTTTAAGTTGTTCGGACAACCCAGAACAAAAAGCCTCCCGCAAGGCTGGATCATTCAACGGGCGTCCGCAGCCAACGACCGGAATTCCACAGCATAGTCGGCGACTGACCGGGAACCCTGCCGAAGACTGATGAGTCGGCTCGACGCCGCCTCTCCGTGGCTTGGGTGGTCAAAAACCTCCCGAAACCGACGAAGAAAAATAGCGAACGAGACTTCCGCCAAAAAAACGATTGGCGAGCTCAGCCTCAGCCCACCTTAGGGCCCTGCCCCGCAAAAGGCCCATGAGGTACCCGACTTTCGCCTCATCAGCGGCAAAGGCTGTGGCCCGCAACCGAAAAACCACCTCACACTGCAACAGGAAGAGCCGACAACGGTCCAACTCACCATCGTGGGGCTCAGGGTGTGTAAGAGGTGGTTCGATGCTCCTGGATGGCGGAGACAGTCCAAGAGAAGCGGCAGCGGAGGAAGCAGACCCTGAGGGAGCGGCCAGAGGGGGGGCAGAATCCGGGATGCCGCTGGGATCAGAAGTGGTCTGGCTTCCGGCCGAAGGAACAGAGCCCTGAGAAGAAACAAACAGTGATTCAACTGACTAGTAAGCTCGGTAACCTGAGCGGAGAGTGAACGATTGGAATCGGCTAAAGAACGTAACAGTCGGTCACGCTGAGTCAGCCAGGCCTCTTGCCGCTGAATCAGCATGCCAACCGTCAGACTTTCATCTGCAGGGGGACCTGCGGGTTCCATAATTGGAAAGATCATTCTGTTACGTTTGAGTTTAGGGACAAACGCCCAAGGGCGAAGGAACCAAAAAAAAGGTCACCAGACAGAGGAAACGATGGTAGTAGAAAAGGTAATATTTATTAAATAAATACAGAAAACCAAAACCACCAGGAATGTAATTAAATAAATCTAGAACTAAATAAATTACAAAACCTAAACCAGCCGCTAGATTGCTCAGGCAGGGTATTTCTAGTGCCGGTCCCAAGCCCGGATAAATGGTGAGGGTTGCGTCAGGAAGGGCATCCGGTGTAAAACATTTGCCAAATACAGTATGCGAGTTCATAATAATTTCACCATACCGGATCGGTCGCGGCCCGGGTTAAGAACGACCGCCACTGGTACTGGTAGCAAACAGGGTACCAGCGGAAATTGGACTACTTTTTGCCGAAGACGAAGAGGAGGGAGGCGTGTGAGAAGACAGAGAGAAATCAGGAGGGGCCAGAATATAGCACTGAGGGTAGCAACCCTAAATGTAGGGACGATGACAGGGAAAGGTAGAGAGCTGGC
>JAJAGP010005348.1:0-34749 GCA_025084515.1 Ancistrus triradiatus
CTCCAAACTCAACCATGGCCAAGACCAAAGAGCTGTTGAAGGACACCAGGAAGAAAACTCGTGAGATTTTAAGCCAAAACCTCCTTCCATCAGTGAGAGCACTGAAGATGGAACATGGCTGGGGCTTCCAGCATGACAATGATCCCAATCACACCGCTCGGACAACGAAGGAGTGGCTCCGTAAAAAGCATTTCAAGGTCCTGGAGTGGCCTAGCCAGTCTCCAGACCTCAACCCCATAGAACATTTGTGGAGGGAGTTGAAAGTCCGTGTTGCCCCAAAACATCACTGCTCTAGAGGAGATCTGCATGAGGAATGGCCCAAAATACCAGCTACAGTGTGTGCCAACCTGGTGAAGACATACAGGAAATGTTTTACCTCTGTCATTGCCAACAAAGGTTATGATACAAAGTATTGAGTTGAACCAAATACTTATTTTCCACCATGATTTACAATTAAATTCTTTAAAAATCCTACAATGTGATTTACTGGATTTATTTTTTTCTCATTTTGTCTCTCATAGTTGAAGTGTAGCTATGGTGAAAATTACAGACCTCTCTCATCTTTCTAAGTAGGAGAACTTGCACAATCAGTGACTGACTAAATACTTTTTTTCCCCACTGTATATATGATTTGTTGCTCTCTCACCCACACTGCTATATGACAGGGCACTCACATTAAGATTCGCATTCTTATTTAATATTTAATTATTGATCCTATTTCTTTTATTGATTGCTATATCCATGTATTTCCTATATTTTCACTAAAGCATTATGAACTAAAGCAGGATGATTTTGGAGATGTAAAACTCTTTTGTTGGGAATCATGCTCTCTTTCTCTTTATCAAACAGGTTGATTAAGTTCTGTATTTAATGTCTCAGTAAATGTAGGAACCGTTCCTTTATCACACCACCTCATAATAATGTTTTTAAATGTGGTGCTGCATCATCTGTGCCTCATGAATCTGACCAGAAAAGGTAGTGCTAAAAAGTGAATACTACTACTGCTGCTAATAATAATCATCATAGTCATCTTTATTTATATAGCACCTCTCATACAGCAATAGTTCAAAGTGCTTTACAATGTACATTATGGCATAAATACAGTACTTTAAAATAAAACAGTGAAAAAACAGGAATTCACTTGAGATGTTTAATTGAAATGAACAAATGAGTGAATGAGTACACTAAATCAGCACGTCACTGATGCAGGAACACGGTGTGGGGACTCAAAGTATTTATATAACACATATTATTTAGGATTTATCTCTATTTCTGTCACTGAGCTCATTTCAATGTCTGTATCTTAATTTTTACTGCTGGAAAACTCAAATTTCTCATCAGGGATTAATAAAGGTTAAACCACACCTCTCTTTGCTCCGACACTCCATGATGGCTAACAGCTACTTACAGAAGGGTTTAGTTGGATTTGATATTAGCGGAGATGTAAGATTGTGAGCTAAATATAACCTCCACTGTAACTGTTAATTTCATCTCTCTCTCTCTCTCTCTCTCTCTCTCTCTCTCTCTCTCTCTCTCTCTCTCTCTCCGGGTTACAGGCAGTGTGAGGTTGGTGGATGGTGGAAGTCGCTGTGCTGGGAGAGTGGAGGTTTATCAGGATGGACAATGGGGAACAGTGTGTGATTATAACTGGGATACTACAGATGCTGCAGTGGTGTGTATAGAGCTGGGATGTGGTGCTGCTGTAGATGCTTCGCTTGATGTTTATTTTGGACCAGGATCAGGACCGATCTGGATGGATGATGTGGAGTGTAGTGGATCAGAAACTACACTGAAGAACTGTCAGTCAAGGGGGTGGGGGCTAAATAACTGCTCTCAAGATCACAGAGAAGATGCAGGGGTAATCTGCTCAGGTAAGATGAAGTGCAGTGGTGCGTTATAGTTTGTGAACTGCATAAATATGACCTAAAAAATAATCAGATTTTCAGTCCTAAAAGTTGATAAAGAGAACCCAGTTACAGAAATGGGACAAAAATATTATACTTGGTCATTTATTTATTGAGGAAAATGATCCAATATTACATATTAGTGAGGAAAAGTATGTGAACCTTAGAGTACAGAACAACTTCAGCTCTGTGATGTTGGTGGGTTTCCTCACATTAGCTGCTCCATTCAGGTACTTTCACAGCATTTTCATTGGATTAAGGTCAGGACTTTGACTTGGCCATTCCAAAACATGAACTTTATTCTTCTTTAACCATTCTTTGGTAGAACAGCTTGTGTGAGTAGGGTCGGTGTCTTGCTGCATGACCCACCTTCTCTTGAGATTCAGTTCATGGACAGATGTCCTGACATTTTCCTTGTCTCAAAGCCACTTTACAAGATTAGATTATCTCCTAATAACTATGTCCAATCCCAAATTGAGCAAGCCTAGGGCGACAGTGGCTAGGAAAAACTCCCTGAGTGTTATAGGAAGAAACCTTGGGAGGACCAAGACTCAAAAAGGGACTCAACCTCCTTGGGCGACGTAGATGATAAATCTAAGAGCGAAACTAAAGTCATGGAGTCAGAGTTAGAATAAAATGTGAAGTATGCACATCGGCATTAAGTGGCCCGGGTATGGTGGGGCTGGAGCTGATGACGGAAGCAGCTTGAGTGTAGCTACAGCGGATGAACATCATGTGTGGGGCTGGAACTGCCGGAACACACAGCTCAGAGAGAAAACAGAAATGTAATTTTATTTGGATTAGAGCATCACAATGTCCTATTAACAATCACTGATGCCCATTTGTGGCATGAGACCCCCCCCGGCAGCATAGCTATATGCAGCATAGCTCGAATACTGTAGAACTTTTCGGAAACACAGCCAAGAGTTCTCCATGAGACATGGCAAACCCACGGGAGGCAGAAGACAGCACCAACGTCTCTGATCACCATAATACTTTTTGTACTGTGAAACCCCCAGCCTCTGCCTTATTCTAAGGCAGGATCACGAGTCAAGATCAACGAGGACAGAGCCTCCTTCCCATTTCATCCTCCTCCCACTCTACCCTTGCCCTTCTTAACCGGACAAGGCAGCAGGCCAACATGACTCCAGACTATCCCGGCCCCCAGTTGACCCCAGCCATGCATCCTGGTCTAAATCTAGTCATAACAGCCTGTGTAAATAGGTGGGTCTTTAGCCTAGACTTAAAAACTTTGGATAGTGTCTGAGTCTCTTCGAACAAAAGTGGGGAAGTTTATTATTCCAGAGTTGGGGGGGCCTGTCTGAGAAAGCCTTCAACATCCCGTGCTGTTGACTTTTTTAATTTTTAGGAACTAACGAAGTCTGCACCCTGCGAACGGAGTAGATGAGTTGGATGTAAAACTCTAAGAGTTCACTCAGATGATGTGGGGCCAGGCCATGTAGAGCTTTATAAGTTATAAGAAGTATTTTGTTATCAATGCAGAATTTGACTGGCAACCAGTGTAGTGATGATAGAACAGGAGTGATATGATCAAATTTTCTAGTTCGAGTTAGCACTCGGGTGGCTGCATTCTGAACTAACTGAAGTTTATTTGTAGATTTACTAGAGCATCCAGTAAGTAAGGTGTTACAGTAATCCAACCTTGAGGTTAGAAACGCATGAACAAGTTTTTCTGCATCAATAAAAGAGAGGATATTTCTAAGTTTAGCGATATTACGTAATTGAAAGAAAGCAATTCGAGTGATGCTGCAAATATGTGCATCAAAAAAGAGATCTGAATCAAATGTGACCCCTAAGTTTTTTGCAGACGGACTGGACAATACTGGACAGCCATCTAGATTTAGGATAGATGTAGCCAACCTGTCTCTCACAGCCTTGGGTCCCACTAATAGAACCTCAGTTTTATCTGAGTTAAGTAAGAGAAAATTAAATAACATACAATCTTTTATTTCCTTTACACAGTACTCAATTTTGTTGATTGTAAGCCTGTCATTAGGTTTGGCTGATATGTAAAGCTGTCTATCATCTGCATAGCAGTGGAAACTAATGCCATGTTTACAAATAACTGAGCCTAGTGGCAGCATGTACAGAGAGAATAAAAGCGGGCCAAGCACTGACCCCTGAGGCACACCATACTTCACTTTTGAGAGCTTAGACCTTAGATTATTTATATGAACAAACTGGTACCGGTCAGCTAAGTAAGATTTAAACCAAGAAAGTGCCGATCCCTTAATACCTACAGTATTTTCTAGTCTGTTTAGTAACACATCATGATCTATAGTGTCAAATGCTGCACTTAAATCTAACAGAACAAGAAAAGAAACACATCCCTTTTCTGAGGACATTAACAAATTATTTAGTACCCTAATTAATGCTGTTTCAGTACTATGATGGGGCCTGAAGCCAGACTGAAATGTTTCATAAATACCATTCCTTTGGAGGTAACTGCAGAGCTGCTGATAGACGGCTTTTTCTAAGATGGACGGTAAATTTGAAATTGGTCTATAATTAGATATCACACAAGGGTAAAGACTGGCTTTTTTAATCAGTGGTTTGATAACGGCAGACTTAAAGGATTTGGGCACATAACCAAAGGTAAGGGATGAATTTAAAATAACTAACACTGGCTCTATAATACTAGGTATTACTTGTTTGAGTAAACGTGTAGGAATTGGATCTAATAAACATGTTGATGACTTAGACGAGCTGATCAGTGCGGATAGTTCAGTATTAGTAATTGGGGTAAAATATTCTAATCTTGATTTACAGCTCATTAAACAGATGTCTTCACTAGTGCTGCATCTGGAAGGTTGCTGAACAGTTTGGTGATGTGATGAGCATTGAGTTTTATGCCTAATGTTTTCTATCTTATCATTAAAGAAAGTCATGAAATCATTACTGTTAAAATTACACAGAATGGGAGAATCACTTTCTGTAGGGTTTTTTGTCAATTTGGAGACTATTAAAGAGAAATCTTGGATAATTTTTATTTTTCTCTATGATTGAAGAGAAGTATGCAGCTTTACCTTTAGTAAGGGCATGCTGTCCCTCCAAGCAATCTTAAACACCTCCAATTTACTATGTCTCCACTTGCGCTCTAGATGCCGTGTTCTTTGCTTTAAAGTACGAGTGTGGTCATTATACCATGGTGCTAGCCTTTTTTTCCTAATGTGTTTGCCCCAAGCAGGAGCAATCGTGTCCAGGGTTGGGCGAAGCACACATTCTAATTGGCCATTTACACACTCAAGATGATTGATCTCCGTAGGTGTATTAAATTTCAAGTCTGTTTTTTAATAAATGCAGCTGGAGTAGCAGATGTGATAGTTCGCTTGGTGTGATAACGAGGCAGAAGGATTTTATTTATTATAGATAGCTCAAATACTAAAAGATAGTGATCTGAAATCGAATCACTTTGCGGGAAAACATCAAGGTTATCTATATTGATACCAAATGTTAATATTAGATCTAAAGTATGATTACAGCAGTGGGTTGGTCCCATCACATTCTGAGTGATACCCATGAATTCTAAGATTGACTCGAAAGCAATTTTAAGTGGATCCTGCTCATTGTCGAAGTGAATATTGAAATAACCTACAATTAAAGCCTTATCTGTTGACAGTAGAAGCAGGAAAGAAAGTTAGCAAATTCCTGAAGAAATTCTGAATAGGGCGGTAAATAGTGATAAGCTGAAAAGAGTGTGGTTTTGACTTCCATAACGATGGATCAGGCACATTAAGAATCAGTATTTCAAAAGAATTAGCCTTGTAATGGGATTTAGTTGTAACATTTAGCTCTTTGTCAAAAATTGTGGCTATGCCTCCCCCCCGACCATTAGGACAAGGGCGATTGACTGTATCCAGGAGGTGAGACTTCATTTAAGGCTTAATATTCATCAGGTCTAATAAAAGGTTCAGTGAGACAGAGAGCGTGTAAGCATTTATCAGTGATTATTTCATTTACAATCACTGCTTTGTTTGTAAGTGATCCAATGTTAAGTAATCCTAGTTTTAGTCTAAGGTTGTTATTTCTTTGGCAGCTATCATTGTTTATACTAATGAGGTTATTAAAACAGACTTTTTGATTTACGTTTAGAGCAGATGCGGGTAACAGACACAGTTTCAATAATTTGGGTTCTGGGTGACGGTGCATGGCTACCAGCAGACAGTTGGTTAAGCCGGTCTGTCTGCTGCCTGACCCCTGCTCTGGATAGTCAGCCCCTAACCAATCGGGCCATAAGACTATGGGCAATGTTGCAGGAGATGAGAGCAGCACCCTCCCGAGTGGGGTGAACACCGTCCCATCCTAAAACCCTCAAAGGCTGTCCAGTTGTCTATATAGCCCACGTTGTTTTCAGACCACCACTTGGACAGCCAGCAGTTCAGCGACCATAACCTGCTGTAGGCTTGGTCACCTCGCCGCATTGGGATGGGGCCAGAGCACACTACTGCATCGGACATTGCCTTCGCCACTCTAACCACCTCTACAAAATTAGCCTTAGTACCCTCTGACTGACGAAGGCGTATATCATTAGCCCCTACATGAATAACTATCCTAGAGAATCTGCGGCTCTTGAGTTTACTAAGACTCGTTACAATGTCCGGTGACTCTGTCGTAAAATAGAGTCACCTATGACCAGAGCTCTTTCAACAGGCTGCTCAGTGGGTGCATCACTGAGGAGGGTAAACCTGTTGGACACATGAACAGGTAAAAAGTGGTGCTCTCGTGGGCTAGCATTACGATTACGTCGACGAACCGTCACCCACTTGCCCTGCTGTGAGGGCTCTGCCAGGGTGGGGGCTCTAACTTCACCTTTGGCATCCAGATCTGCTAAGCTAGGAGCTGAGCTAGCCTTCTCTAATGTCTGGATGCGCGCCTCTAAAACTACAATCTTCTCCGTCAGACTGGCTACAAGCCTACACACCTATCACAAGTAAATTTACACTAATGACGTAGGAAGAATGTAAACATGCACACTCGACACAGGGAACAAGCAAAGCAGAAGCCATGTTAGTACAATTAATGAATTAAAGGTACTTAGCTTCGGGTGGTGTTGTGGGGTGCCGAGTGAAGATATGGTTCAGCTGCAGCCAATGGTCCAATGCAATGCTCGATTAAAGCGTTAATACAAGTTAAGTCAATTCAAAACGTCACAAAAAACTAAGTCTCAGAAAGAAAGTGGGAAATTTTTTTTTAAAAAGTTATAAAAACACACTACTGCAAAAGAAGACGCAACTCTGGTAATTAGCTAATGGGTAATTACTGCAAACACAAGCTGGTATACCTGTAAAGTTACTAAAAAACGATTAGCGGCAAAAAAATATAATCCGCCGGTACGAAAATAAAATGTTGTAAAAACCTACTATATATACGATTATATATGATACAGATGCGATCGGGAATTAAAATAGTTCAAAGGTAATAAACTGCTAACAGCTATGAAACGGCGTGCGTCCTGTGTGCAATCAGGGATAGAAAGGCTGGGTTGCCAAATACTCGCAATGCTCGCGTCAGTTCTCAGCGTGACACAAAACATTCTTCCAATAGCCTTCTGGCTCGTCCACGTGATCTTTAGCAAACTGCAGATGAGCAGCAATGTTCTTTTTGGAGAGCAATACCTTTCTACTTGCAGCCCTGCCACACCATTGTTGTTCTGATGGTGGACTCATGAACATCAACATTAGCCAATGTGAGAGAGGCCTTCAGTTGCTTAGAAGCTACCCTGGGGTCCTTTGTAATACACGCTTTGCTCTAGGAGTGATCTTTGTTGGTCGACCACTCCAGGGGGGGTAACAATTTTCTTAAATTTCCTCCATTTGTACACAGTCTGTCTGACTGTGGATTGGTGGAGTCCAAACTTTTTAGACATGGTTTTGTAACCTTTTCCAGCCTGATGAGCATCAACAACCCTTTTTCAGAGGTCCTCAGAAATCTCCTGTGTTCGTGCCATGATACACTTCCACAAACGTGTGTTGTGAAGAGCAGACTTTCATAGATGCCTGTTCTTTAAATAAAGAGGGTGCCCCCTCACACCTGATTGGAATCCCATTCTACACCTGACTCTATTTTCACCTTCAAATTAACTGCTAATTCTAGAGGGTCACATACTTTTGCCACTCACTAATATGCAATACTGGATCATTTTCCTCAATAAATAAATTACCAAGTATAATATTTTGCCTGATTTGTGTAACTGGGTTCTCTTTATCTAATTTTAGGACTTGTGTGAAAATCTGATGATGTTTTAGGTCATATTTATGCAGAAATATAGAAAATTCTAAAGGGTTCACAAACTTTCAAGCACTACTGTATATAAACATGCATTGTAACTTTTAGCTGAGTATTATAAAAGCTTTTTCTCAATGTACAAGCTACCAAAAACATTGGATTATAAAATCTAACATTTAACAAAAACAATTCCCAATGACGTATGACTGATTTTCCAGTGTTTCATTTATACGCTGTTAAAGCTCTATTTCCAGTTCAATATATTCTTACAGGTTCTAGAATAAACCTAATTAATGACAATTCTATGTTTATATTTAGTTACTGAGCAGATGCTCTTTTCCAGAACAAGGAAATAAAATCTTACAACAAATAAATAAGATTGGGCTGGGCCCAACAATGGCAACTTGACAATGCTGGGGCTTAAACCCTGGATCATCTGCTCCATTGTCCAGTACCTTAACCACTGTACCACCACAATCCCATGAATTTAATATGAATATATAGTACACAATTTATTAATTTGGGACAATCACTATCATGGCACAGTCTCTCTGATTCTCACCAGATCATTATCCTGTGATGTATAAAGTAGGATGCAAGATGAAATGTGATTATTTCTGACTTTATTCCCGTAAATAATGATGGGGTTTCTGTAAAAACTTTGACTCCTGAAAAATTACAGCCGACATGCTGAAACTATATCAGTTCTTATGAATGTGAAGGGATATCAGGCAATCAGAAGAGGTGAATACTAGTTATCAGTACTTTCTAACCATTTCTCTGCCAAATTACCAATAAGGCTGACTGAATGAGAAAACGAGGACAAGTTGCTGGACAAAGTACACAACTGGGAAATATTAGTGTTTGACACATCTGTAGTCAAAATAAAAAATTACTAAAGCTCTACAAATATATTTGTAATAGGTTCTGATTTCTGTCAGGAAAAATATCGACATTTTTCAAAGGATGATTTTATATTTGTTTTGCTCATATCTCTCTCTCTCTGGGTTACAGACAGTGTGAGGTTGGTGGATGGTGGAAGTCGCTGTGCTGGGAGAGTGGAGGTTTATCATAATGGACAGTGGGGAACAGTGTGTGGTTTTAACTGGGATATGACAGATGCTGCAGTGGTGTGTAGAGAGCTGGGATGTGGTGATGCTGTAGATGCTCTGCGTGATGCTTATTTTGGATCTGGATCAGGACCAATCTGGATGGATAATGTGAGCTGTAGTGGATCAGAATCTATACTGAAGAAATGTGGATCAGCAGGATGGGGGATAAATAACTGCTCTAAAGATCACAGAGAAGATGCCGGAGTAATCTGCTCAGGTACTTGCAAATAGAGTAAAGGTTTATAAAATACATTAGACTTTTGTTTTGATAGAGTAGTTAAAATATATTTGAAAATAACTGTTGCATTTCATTAAATAGTTCATGTTTTTGTTGGTGAGTTATGTTTGATCTAATTTGTATTATGCTAATATTTTAGGAGTCAGACTCATTGGTGGTACTCGCCGGTGCTCTGGGAGAGTGGAGGTGCTTCAGCTGAAGACCTGGTCCACAATGTGTGATGCTTCCTTTGACCAGCAGGAGGCAGAGGTTGTGTGTCGAGAGCTGGGCTGTGGGATTCCTGTGGAGGTTCTGGGAGCAGATGCTTTTGGCAGAGGGGAGGGTCAGGTGTGGACAGAGGAGCTTCAGTGTAGAGGAAACGAATCTCAGATTCACTTCTGTCCAACATCATCTACACTCAACCACAACTGCTCCCATTCCAACGATGTGGGATTAATCTGTTCAGGTTCAGTATCAGGATTTATCTCTCATCCACACTCACCCTCACAGCAGCTAATAAATACAGACTGATTATTCAGCCTTTCATCCTCCTGTTGTTCTCCCATCCAAAATCACCTGCTTCTGACTTTAGCTGCACTGCTCCCAACTTTAGAACAAGGCAAAGTCTTTCCTTACGAGATAGCCTGGGGCCTGTGGTGGGAAGAAAGCTGTTTCTTTAGTCACAGCACAAATAATAGTGCAGGAGTAGCTGTACTCATGACTAATCAAGCAGCACTAACTAAACTTCAACCGGTAGTGGTGGAACAGGGAAGGATTCTGCTAGTATATGGAGAGGTCAGGAGTTTTAACTTTGTATTTTTGAATGTTCATGCTCCCAATAATGGAAGAGAGAGAATACATTTTTTCCAAAAAATTAAACACATTTTGGGTCCGTATGATGAGAAATGGGTGGTGATAATGGGAGGGGATTTCAACTGAACTTTGGATTTTACATGGGGGGAAAAATCCAGAGATAAAACAGTACACGTGGGTTAAAACTCCTTGCTGCAGATGCGATTTTGCATTATTACATTTAAACACTGTTTATTTTAGTTTTACATATAGAACAATGATCATTCAGGGCTTAAATTGAAGTAAACACTTGGGCCAACATATCTCTTCACCTCCAGGCTTCTATTTTCATAATTTAGGTTACATTTGGGAAGCTGAAACACAAGAAAATCAAAAAACGCCTTTGATTTTTTGAGTTTATAATGTGTGTGTGGATGCTGGTAATTGATAATTTTCCATGCTGTACATTTTCTGTTTCATCAGGGACTTGTAAAGCTAAATCCAAAATTTGGAACAGATACAACAAACCTGTCAAGAGTTATTACAGGTTTTTATCAAGTGTGAACATCCGTCTCAAAATGCTCAAAAAGCTCTAAAAATGCAAATAAAAAGAAGCCTGTCACTAAAAATCAGGTAGTTGCAAGTTTCTTTGTCTTCTGTAATAGAACAAACAAATATTAGTCACAATTCAGTGTTATTTGGTTTGTAACTAAAGAAATCAAGCTGAACAGGGCCTCTGTGCGCTTCCCCAGAGCAGATAACAGAGATTCCAGCCCCTCCCCCTCGCGCTCTGTGTGCCTGAGCGTGCTGGGGCCGGTCTGTGTGTGAGCTGTAGGCTCTTAGCTGTCCATTGGAACACAGCTCTGTCACTCAGTGCTCACACAGACCCAGAGATTTGCATATATGTCTAGCCATAGGCCAGCTGCTGAGGAAGGTGGGTCGTGCGGTAAACAGCTGCGCCAATACCGCTACAGGCTCTTGAATAACTAACCAACCCGTAAAAGACTGAAACGAGGGAACGAGGGAACAAAAAGCAGCCTCGTTCAAGGGAAAATGTGTTTTGAGGAATGGAAAACGTCCAGAGGAGAGCATGGTTTGAGCGAATGGATTTTACGCACCCACATAACCATGCAAAAAAAAGCGCTTTACTGACGTTTTATCGGCAATGTAACGGTTTTCATGGACTTGTTTAGACGGTAAGTGAATTTTCTCTGATAAAGTAAAAGTTATTTTACAACATCCTAAGTATGTTTTAAAAATGGAAAAAAGTTGGTTGTTGCGCAAACAGCTGTGTTCCGTATGTGATTTCTGGCGAATGGCTGCATGTAGACGGTTGAATTGAAAATCGGTATGCAGGTAGTCATAATAGTATTAAATATTTGTATTAGTATATTTATTATATGTATTAAGAGTATTTGAAGTTATTAAACAATTTAACGTTTTTGACCGTATACGGTCGCCAAAGGGGGCGCATCTGCGTTAAGAGTAAAGTATCTGGAGCACAAAAAAATGCTGCCAGACTGTTTATGTCCCAAAACGGGTCAACAATAGAATAGTGGCAAGAGACATATTCCCATGTGGTTTTTCAGACCACCACATGGTATCAGTAGACTTCATGCTTTCGGAAGGGTCCCATTCAAGTTTCTTCTGACATTTTAATCACAAACGTATTTCAGGATGAATGTTTTTGCACAACTTTTGAGGTAATGTGGGAAAAATGGAGACTAAGAAAGGGGGACTTTGAGAACATGAGTTCATGGTAGGATGTGGGGAAATGCATATAAAGACTTTCTGTCAACAGTATACACCACATACATCTGCTTTTACCAAAACTGTGATACACAACTTGGAAAAAGAAATAGAATTAGGATTATTAATAAGGAAAATGGAGAGACTAGACAAGCACTCGAAGGAAAGCGGAGAGTGTTAAGCTCCTGTCTTTAAGAGCGAACCAAAAGAGCCCTTATAAGAGCTTGTTTTAACACCATAAGAGACATGGATGCTCCAAGTACCACCTTCTTCAACCTAGAGCAGAATTGAAACAGAAAAACTAAATGCTGCATTTGCGTCGGTCCAGTGGAGTAATAACAACAGAGCCTGCAGAAATGAGGGGACTTGCAGTGGACTTTTATACGGACCTCCTTAAGACGGAGGACTGCGACACGATCTGCATCAACGAGCTGTTTAATGACCTGCCCAAACTCAGGAAAGCTCAAGCCAACCTCCTGGATACCGACCTTTATTTTCAAAAACTTACTGCTGCGGTTCAGCAGTTGGATTCAAGAGCAGTTGCGGTTCAAGAGTCGTCTTGTCATTACTACACAATAAAGAGGACTTAGGATTATTAAAAAAAACGGAGACCCATTCCTCTACTGGCATGGACTACAAATTCCTGTCAAGGTGCCTTTCTAATAGACTGAGATACTACATGGACACAATAATATGCAATGATCAATCTTAGTGCATGTCAGGCCGAACAGTTATGGACAGTTTATTTCTTGTAAGGGATGTGATTGACTTATGCAGTGTGAATTTGAATGATGTGGGTTTTTCTTCAATTGATCAAGCATAGGCTTTTGACAGAGTACATCATGTCTGCCCTTTTAAGGTACTTGAGGCTTTTGCTGTGGGAAGAGTGTTCAGATCTTGGCTGCAGCTCTTGTACCCAGAGGCTTCGGTGCCACTCAAAGTGGGAAACACACTCAGCTTGATCACATCAGGATGAGGAGGGGAATCAGACAGGGATGCCCATTATCTAGGCAACTATACAGTTTAGCCAATGAGTCACTTCTGTGCAGATTAAGATCAGGGCTAAAAAGATTACCAATAGGGGGGCTAGAAGGGCAGAGGAATGCAGTACCGTCTGCATATGCAGATGATATACAGTACTTGTGTTCATTAGTGGGGACGAGGGTGTACGGGCACTTACTAGTGCCTTATTGCTGTATAAGAGGTCTTCCTCAACATGAGTCAACTAGGCAAAGTGTGACACATATAAGACAGTGGACAGGGAGAAGAATTCTGATACGTGGGATCTAGCATCCCCACACTAATTTGACTAGGGAACCCAATATGCAGACCAACAGGCAGGCTACAGACAACGGCACAGTAAATAAAGAGTTTTTATTAATCAGAGACCCAAATGAGTAGGTACTGCGTGTGTGCGAGTGAACCGGCTGATGGATTCGCTCCAGAGTCCAGGAAGCAGGGACGGTGCATGTGACAAGACGAGGAGGCAGAGCTGATGCAGGCTTGCTTCCACTGGGTCCTGAGCCGGGGTGGAAGCAGGGGAATCCAGGAATAGAGTAACAGCAGGAAGAGAGAGAGAGAGAGAGAGAGAGAGAGATATGGCTGGCTGTACTCTTCTCCAAGATAACAACGGCTAGGGAGCTGGGAAAGCACACTACACTGGAGGATAACTAGCTGAGAAACTAAAGCTAGCTAATAGCGAGCATGAAAAAAGGAGCCAGGTACCGGGTTGATGCGGAAATATTCTGACGACATCTTGGAGATTGATTGGCAGTTTTATCTGGTACACTGAAGAGGTGGAATGTGGAACCGGTGTGAGCAGGGAGGAGACGAGGAGCATGAGAGCCAATTGATCTCTGTGGAAGCAAGCACAACACAAACATGCCACACTTTGCCCTAGGAGATAACTGGTTTGACCTGCGAGATATGGAAGGTGGGGCGTGTGCATGTAAATACGCATGTGCTTGGGTAAGATTAAACGGACAGACGAAAGATTGATTACCTTGTCGACGGTGAACAGACCAATGTAACGGGCACCAGCTTTTGTGGACTGGACGCGGAGGGGGATGTTGTGTGCCGAGAGCCAGACACGTTGAACGGGGTTGATGGTGGGACCTGGTCTTTGGCGGCAGTTGGCAGAACGTCGGGCAATGCCACAGACCCTGATGAGGTCTACCCTTGTGGTCCTCCAGGTCTTCCGGCAGCAACGCATGTGGTGGGCAATGGAGGGGACCGCCACGTCGGGCTCCTGATCTGGAAAGAGGGGTGAAAGGTACCCTAACAATGGCTCGAATGGCAAGAGGCTCGTTGCGGAGTTGGCCAGCGTGTTATGGGTGAATTTGGCCCAGGCCAACTGGGAGCTCTATCTAGTGGGGTCCAGAGTGGCCTCGATTTCCTGGTTGGCCCACTCGAAATGCCCGTTGGACTGAGAGTGAAGTGAGACTCACTGAGGCCCCCAATGCCTTGCAGAACAACCTCCACACCTGGGAGACGAATTGGGGCGCCCTGTCCGACACAATATCCACCGGGATGCCGTGGACCTTGAAGACTTGGTCAAACAGTATTTCTGCCATCTTCGAGGCTGTGGGCAGTTTTGGCAAGGCGATGAGGCAGACTGCCTTAGAGAAGTGGTTCACGACGGTGAGGATGACGATGTTCCCGGTGGATTTGGGCAGCTCGGTGACGAAATCAGGGACTATAGGCGCCCACGTGTGGGGAGAGGTTGTAGGAGGCCTGCAGAGGGCTGGTAAGAGGCCTTGTTGTGGGCACAAGTGGAGTAGGCAGTCAAATTCCCTGTCATTTGCATCCATCAATGGCTATCAGAAGTGACACTGGAGAAGTCACAGGGTACGGTGGTAGCCGGGATGGGCGGCAAACCAGGAATCATGGGACCACTGGAGGGCCGCGGTTCGGGCCAAGGTGGGCACGTACAGGCGATTGGTTGGTCCACCCCCGGGGTCAGGTTCGGCCCCCTGTGCCTCTTGAATGGCCCACTGAACTTCCTAGGTGAGATGGGCGATGAGGCGGTTGGGTGGCAAGATGGTGTCGAGAGGTTCCTCAGGGCCTTCGATGGCAAACTGGTGGGACAGGGCATCTGGTTTGATGTACCAGGACCCCGGCCGGTAATTCAGGGAGAAGTTACAACCCCTAAAGAACAGGGCCCACCTAGCTTGCCGGGAGTTGAGGCGCTTGGCCGACTGGATGTATGCAAGGTTACAGTGGTTGGTCCTGATGATAAACGGCTGCTCAGCACCTTTTAACCAATGCCTCCACTCCTCGCAGGCCAGTTTTACCACCAGTAGTTCCCAATTGCCTATATCGTAATTACGCTTTGCGGGCGAGAGGCACCTAGAGAAGAAGGCACCTGGTTATCTGGACAGGACGGCCCCCACACTGTCTGATGCGTTGACCTCCACGATGAATTGCCAACAGGGATCCGGCTGAGCAAGGATGGGAGCGTAAGCCAAAGGAAGGCCTGGCTAGCTTTAGGTTGTCTACTTGAAGGTGGTCTTCGTGAAGGTGAGCTGGGTGAGAGGGGACCACTACCTTGCTGTAGTCCCGGATGAAGCGGCAGTAGAAGTTGGCGAACCCAAGGAAGCATTGAAGATCTTTTCGCCCTGAGGGACTGGGCCACTCTGCGACAGCACGGACCTTGCTGGATCGGTCTTGATACTCCTCTGAATGACAAAGTTGAGGAAAGTCACATTGACGAAGAGCCTGTTCCCGAGAAGTCGAGCCAACACCTGTAGGACGTGTTTTACGTGTTCATCTACGATCCGGGAAAAGATGCGGATGTAGTCCAAGTAGACGAACACGTCCCTAAGTCGAATGCCAATCTGAGTAATGGGAGAGGGTAGTGGTTCCACTTCGAGATGCTGTTCAGGACATGGTAATGCCTGGGCACTCTGGAGAGATCCGGACAATCTTCAGGCTGAGAAGTATGAGAGGAGGCCTTGGAGGCCGGGGTGGCCAAGAGGAAACAGTTCTAGTAACAATGGTCGCTCCAGCTGGTAACTATGCCCTCCCTCCAGTTGATGTTCAGGCTGTGGTGGACCAGCCATGGGTGGCCGAGAACCAAGGGCATCCTGTGGGACTGGATGACAGTGAATAAGAGCGCCTCACGGTGGTTCCTGTGTGTGTTGTGTGATGGGTGTGGGTTCCGAGCTGGTGGGGACCGGTGGGTGGTCTGGAACACTCGCAGCAGCTGGTGGCGGCTCAGTCAGAGCATTCAGAGGGGTGGAAGAATCTTGGACACCGCCGGCAACGGAGGGTGTCTGGCTCTCGGTAGCAAGCGGAGAGACCTAAGAATGATTAATAAGTAAATGGTTAATCTTGGAGTTAAGGCTGGCCACTTGTTGGTTGAGCAGACAGTTTGATGATAATAGCGTTTTCAAATGTTTGTCGTGCTGTTGGAGCCAGGTCTGCTGGCAATCCAAGGCCATCCCTACCGATAGCGGGCTAGCCGCCTGTTGATTCGTGGTTTCCATGTTGGCCAGAATATGATGTTATGTGAGATTTAGGATCCCCACAATAAGTTGACTGGGGAACCCAATATGCAGACCAACAGGCACACTACAGACAACAACATAGTAAATAAAGAGTGTTTATTAATTTGAGACCCAAACGGGTAGGTACTGCGTGTGTGTGAGTGAACCGGCTGGTGGATGCGAGTCCAGAAAGCAGGGACGGTGCATGTGACAAGACGAGGAGGCAGAGTTGAGCGCAGCAGCAGTGCAGGCTTGCTTCTACTGGGTCTTGAGCTGGGGTAGAAGCAGGGGAATCCAGAAATAGAATAACAGCAGGAACCGGAGGCTAAAGAGAGAGAGAGCTGACTATCAGTCCTCTACTCCAAGATAACAACAGCTAGGGAGCCGGGAAAGCATGCTACACTGAAGGATAACTAGCTGAGAAGCTAAAGCTAGCGGAAGCCAAAAATATGAACGTGTGCAACATAAACCAGCGTGAAAGCCAAAAAAAGAGAGATAAACGGCACTGGAAGCAGATGTGAACAAGGTAAGTAGCAGTGCTATGCTAAGCTAAGTGTTAAGCTAATAGCGAGCATGCAAAAAGGAGCCAGATATGGGGCTGATGCGGAGATATTCTGACGATGTCTTGGAGATCGATCAGCGGTTATACCTGATACACTGATGAGGTGGAATGTGGAACCAGTGTGAGCAGGGTGGAGACGAGGAGAACGGGAGCCAATCAATCTCTGTGAAAGCAAGCACAACACATACACACCGCACTCGGGAATGTAAACAAAGCGGAGGGAGGGAGCGTTGGAAAAGAACGAAACGGGAAAAAGGACGGCGCGGACCAAGAGCGAACCCTAACACATTCCCCCTTTACCTGGGGGTCTACAGTGGGGTAGGACCAGAGAATGAAGTATTTAGGGGTGTTTTTTGGTAGCGAAAGTCATTAGAATAAGAACTGGGAAGGAGTGGTGGAGAAAGTGTGTGATAAGTTGTCTCGATGGACATGAGTCTTGCTTCAGTTGTCCTACAGGGGGAGGGTTCTTGTTACCAACAACCTAATTGCATCCATTCTGTGGTACAAGGTGACTGTGCTGGAGAACCCAAGAGTTACAGATGCTGGACATGCAGAGAAAGCTGGTGGACTTTTTTTGGACAGGTCAACACTGGACTTGTGCTGCTGTCTGCTGGACACGTGCTTGTATCTGCCAGTACAGAAAGAAGGCCAGGCATTCGTCAATCTTCTCAGCCAGGTTCAGACTTTTCATCTCCAGCCACACAGAGGCTGTTGTTTGGAGACAACCACTCATGGACCAACATAGCCTGCATGCTGCTGAAGAGGGTTGGGGGTCTGAAATTTGACAAACACTTGTTTCTGTTTCATAGGAGAGTGCTTCTATTCTGTGAAACACCTCAGCTCAAGAGCTGACGTGTCCAGGAAAGCCCTGCATGTGTAAAAGTGACTCATAAGGGGCAGCTAGCCGGACTGAAGGACTGTGGGTGGTCAGATTTGTTGCTGGCAGGTTCCTCTCCACAGAGCAGCTGGAGATCCCTATACAAGACTCAGACAGAGAAGCAAACAGCTGATCTGCAATGGATTATTGTGCATGGGGCGCTGGCTACAGACAGACATGTGGCACACACCAACCCCACCACAGGGATATTCTGTCCGTTCTGTGGCTCTAATGAAACCATTGGTCATCTTGTTTTATGTTGCACACATTTGCATCAGCTTTTTAGATTGTTGGATGAGTGGATTATAAAACTTGGGGAAGTCTGGACAGAAAGCCTCTTTGTTTTTGGTACAAAGCCAGTGAGAGGCTGAGATTTTCATTGATTGACTACTCTGTTGATCAGTCTAAGCTAGCCATCTGGACAACAATGCCCAGATAGCAGTAGAATCCGGGTCAAATCTGGCTTCCATTCGGCACTGTCGGTTCACTTTAAGCATCACTTAGCCAAATGTGGGCCGAGATTTTGCCGACATCAGCTTGGATTTCAAAAAGTAAGTCGTCCGGTGTGAGAACGGTTAACCAATAGAGAGAGAGGATACGACGGAAAAGAGCGCCAAAACGGCCTGTGGAACGAATCCTTCTGACGTGGAAGTGAAAACTTTTCATACTTGGATATTTCTCCGCTTTCCCTTTCCTTCGTGAACAGAACAGCAGTGACTTTTACAATTCCTTTTGCCCCTTGGATCACAGGTAAGGTAGATCCCCGCACTTTTTCCTTGTTTATGCAGCTTACATGTTTAGATTAAGCATTCAATAGTCAGTCTGGATTGATGTTTCAACAACTGTGTATGATTAATCGCGTACATGCCCATTTCCATCTTAAACTGGTTAGCAGTTATTGTTTAGCTTTAGCAAACAACTTAGAATTAGCTGTCCCCTACCACGACAACATAACTGTAAAAGTGTTTAATCGTCAATTTAACTGATAAAATAAGCGAGCCCCAGCCACAGCACGTTGTGCACAGTGTCCACCGCTAGCATATCCACAAGTTTTATTGGTAATTACAAAGCCAAATCATAAAAATTTGGGACAAGAAAAAAATGCATCGTGTCTTACTTTGACTTTTATTTCATTGCAGACAGGGTGATCCCAAGATATTTAAAGTTTTTTTTTTTCTGGTCAGCTACATTTCATGTTTTATTAAACATCCATCCCTGCATTTCAGGCCTGCTACACAATCCCACAAAAGTTGAGACGGGGGCAGTTGAGGTGTAGTGAGGTAAAAAAAAAACAGGTTATTATAATCATGATTTGGTACAAAACCAGTATCCATGATAATCATTGAGGAGCAAAGATGGACAGAGAATTTCAGTGATGAGGTTGATGAGTTTCTCAACAAATGTGTTAGAAGGTTATTGAATTGATTAAAAACAATGTTCCTCAAAGAAAGATTAGAGGGGATTTACATATTTCTATATGTATTCCTTAATATAATAATAATAATAATAGCCTTATGTTAACCATGTTCAGAAATAGTGTCGACTTCTCTCAATAGAGTCTGGCTTCAGCCATGCACTCTCAGCCACATGCACTCTCAGCCGCGGTGACGTCACGTGCACCCACAGACACAAACGCAGGTAGAACGACATGGGTTCTTTTTTTCTTATGAAACGGTTTTATTTTATCAGTAAAGACGTGAAATAAGTTAAAAACTAATTACATAACATAACTGAGTATAAAGGGACACTTTAGCCACTGAGGTGAACGCAGTCTTATCACTGGAATAGCGGCGCCGAGCCTGAGGGTGTGTCTGAAATCACACCCATAGACTAATACAATATATGTAATATCTTAAAAATATAATAATACAATAATATAATATATTACTCGTATGATCGCGATCTAATTCGTATTCTTCTTCTTTTGGGTTTATGGTGATTGGCATACTGTATTGGTACATTATCGCCACCTATTCCGGCCCCACACATGATGTTCATCTGATGGAGCTCCACTGTGCATAATTCACATTTTATTCGACCATGACTCCATGACTTTAGTTTCGCTCTTAGATTTATCATCATACCCAGGCCACTTAATGTCGATGTGAATACTTCACATTTTATTCGAACTTTGACTCCATGACTTTAGTTCGCTCTTAGATTTATCATCTACGCCGCCCAAGGAGGTTGGGTCCCTTTTTGAGTCTTGGTCCTCCCAAAAGTTTTCTTCCTAGAACTAGGGAGTTTTTTTCCTTGCCACTGTCGCCCTAGACTTTGCTCAACTTGGGATTTGGACCGTAGTTATTAGGAGATAATCTAAACTTGTAAAGTTGCTTTGAGATAATGCTCCATTGTAAAAAGCGCTATATAAATAATATCTGACTTGACTTGACTGACCTTGACCTAACTGGACTGGATTACATGCAATAGTGGTTAGACCGTAAAAATGTTTGTAAGAACTTAATTGTTCCTTCAAGTTTAATAATTGGTTCCCTTGAATTGTCTGTTCTGGGGCATAACATGCAGTAGGCTAACAGGGGATGTCTAACCCATATAGACTGTGTGTGTGTGTGTATATATATATATATATATATATATAGATATATATATCTATATATATATATATATATATATATATATACACACCACATATACAGTCCTATGGGTTAGACTGTACTATATGTTGTATAATATATATATAAGATATATATATATATATATATATATATTATATATTACACGGACATTAGGGAAAAAAAGGCTAGCACCATGGTATAATGAAACAACACCGTACCTTAAAGCAAAGAACACAGCATTTAGAGCGCAAGTGGAGACATAGTAAATGGAGGTGTTTAAGATTGCTTGGAGGGACAGCATGGCAGAGTATAAGCATGCCCTCAGTAAAGCTAAGGCTGCATACTTCTCTTCAATCATAGAGAAAAATAGAATAATCCAAGATTTCTCTTTAATACAGTCTCCAAATTACCAAAAAAAACCACAGAAAGTGATTCTCACGTTCTGTGTAATTTTAACAGTAATGATTTCATGACTTTCTTTAATAATAAGATAGAAAACATTAGGCATAAAACTCAATGCTCATCACATCACCAAACTATTCAGCCACCTTCCAGATGCAGCACTAGTGAAGACATCAGTTTAATAATCTTTTACCCCAATTACTAATACTGAACTATCCGCACTGATCAGCTCGTCTAAGTCATCAACATGTTTATTAGATCCAATTCCTACACGTTCACTCAAACAAGTATTACCCAGTGTTATAGAGCCAGTGTTAGTTATTTTAAATTCATCCCTTACCTTTGGTTATGTGCCCAAATCCTTTAAGTGTGCCGTTATCAAACCACTGATTAAAAAAAGCCAATCCTGACCCTTGTGTGATATCTAATTCTAGACCAATTTCAAATCTACCATTTCTGTAAAAGATCTTAGAAAAAGCCGTCTATTAGCAGCTCTGCAGTTACCTCCAAAGGAAGGAAATTTATGAAACATTTCAGTCTGGCATCATAGTACTGAAACAGCATTAATTAGGGTACTAAATGACTTGTTAATGTCCTCAGATAAGGGATGTTTTTAATTTCTTGTTCTGTTAGATTTAAGTGCAGCATTTGACACTATAGATCATGATGTTTTACTAAATAGACTAGAAAATACTGTAGGTATTAAGGGATCAGCACTTTCTTGGTTTAAATCCTACTTAACTGACCGGTACCAGTTCATATAAATAATCTAAGGTCTAAGCTCTCAAAAGTGAAGTATGGCATGCCTCAGGGGTCAGTGCTTGGCCAGCTTTTATTCTCTCTGTACATGCTGCCACTAGGCTCAGTTATTCGCAAACATGGCATTAGTTTCCACTGCTATGCAGATGATACACAGCTGTACATATCAGCCAAACCTAATGACAGCCTTACAATCAACAAAATTGAGGACTGTGTAAAGGAAATAAAAGATTGGATGTTATTTAATTTTCTCTTACTTAACTTTGATAAAACTGAGGTTCTATTGGTAGGACCCAAGGCTGTGAGAGACAGGTTAGCTACATCTATCCTAAATCTAGATGGCTGTCCAGTATTGCCAAGTCCGTCTGTAAAAAACTTAGGGGTCACATTTGATTCAGATCTCTCCTTTGATGCACACATTAGCAGCATCACTCGAATTGCTTTCTTTCAATTACAAAATATCGCTAAACTTAGAAATATCCTCTCTTTTAATGATGCAGAGAAACTTGTTCATGCGTTTATAACCTGAAGGTCGGATTACTGTAACGCCTTACTTACTGGATGCTCTAGTAAATAAACTTTAGTTAGTTCAGAATGCAGCTGCCCGAGTGCTATCTCGAACTAGAAAATTTGATCATATCACTCCTGTTCTATCATCACTGCACTGGTTACCAGTCAAATTCCGTATTGATTACAAAATACTTCTTATAATTTATAAAGCTCTACATGGCCTGGCCCCACATTATCTGAGTGAACTCTTAGAGTTTTACAATCCAACTTGTCTGCTTCGTTCTCAGGGTACAGGACTTCTTTTAGTTACTAGAATTAAAAAAGTCACAGTCGGGGGAAAGGCTTTCTCATACATGGCCCCCAACTATGGAATAAACTTCCCATTTCGTTCGAGATTCAGGGACACCCTCCAAAGTTTTAAGTCTAGGCTAAAGACATACCTATTTTACACAGGCTTTTGACTAGATTTAGACCAGGTTGCATGGCTTGGGTCGCTGGGGCCGGAGTCTGGAGTCATGTCTGGCCTGCCTGCCTTGTCCGCTAGCCGGGAGTGTCGAGTGGGCGGTCTGGCTGAACTAGGCTTCGGTCCTCGTGATCTTGACTCATGCATCCTTGCCTTAGAATAAGGGCAGAGCTGGGGGTTCATAGTCAAAGAGTCAAAAAAAAAAATGTTGTGCCTCAGCACATAGTGGGTTTCTTCTTACAGGTTCTAGCAGATGGACACAGAACAATGTAAAGAGATTAGTACAAATTATAGTGACAGTTATTAATTCAGTCAGTCAGTCATTCAATCAATCAATCATTCTTTCATTTTTTTACCCACTTAATCCTGTTTAGAGACGAGGGGAAAGTCGGTGCCTGACCAGCGGCACAGGGAGCAAGGCAGTAACAACCCTAGACAGGACAACAATCCATCATAGGGCACAGACATTCTCACACATACACACACTAGGGCACTTTAGAGACACCAATTAACCCAACACGTCTTTGAAAGGTGGGAGGAAACGGAGTACCTTGAGTAAACCCATGCGGACATGGATCTGAACCTGGACCATTGAGTTGTGAGGCAAACGTTCTTTTCCCTACAACACTGCGCCACCATAGCTTAATTTATTTTGTCACAATTGTTAAATTAAAAAATAGTATTTGCAAATTGTATTAAAATTATACAAATTCAAAAATGTATTAATTTATATTATTGATAAATTTGTCATGTGACTTTTCTGATGACATTCTTATTAGCGCATTAAACTGCATACAGATACTTTTATCACATGACTTTAGCAGGTAGTTCAGAAAATAACTTGCGATTATACAGTCAATACAATTACTAAGAATCTTAATTTTTGCTGTAGAAAAACAAACAAACAAAAAAAAGACTGGATGTTATGCTTAAAAGCCACTGAACAAGCACAGCGAAACGTGGTCTAAACTAAGAAAGGAAACAGGAGTGAGGTTCTCCTAAGAGTGGGCAGCACAATGGTGCAGTGGTTAGTACTGTCGCCTCACAGGTCCAGCGTCTTTGGTTTGATCCCGACCCCCCTGGGCTCCATCTTTGTGGAGTCTGTATGTCCTCCCATGTCTGTGTGAGTTTACTCCGGGTACTCTGGTTTCCTCCCACACTCCACAGACATGTGTGTTAGGTTACCTAATGTTTCTAATCTGACCTCATTGTGTGAGTGTGTGCATGTGTGTGAGTGTATGTGCCCTACAATGGATTGGTGCCCTGTCTAGGGTTGTTCCTGCCTCATGCCCTGTGCTTAGGCACGGACTGCAACCCTGACTAAGATTATGCGGATAAGAAAATGACTGAATGAACTCCTAGGACATGGGAGATTCTAGCTTCATAACATGTCAGGTCCCATAGAAACAGTTATTCTGTTTGAGGTAGACTCCATTAAGATGTATAAAATCAGTTTTAACAAAAACACTTACCAGTTACAACACTCTTCAGCTGCACGCTTTAAAATCCTGTCTTTCCATTTACCCCTTGCCAGTTGACAGCTTTAGCCAAATAATTTTAATTGTCTGCTTTAAAATCCGCCAGACAGTGTTCTTGACATCAGCACCACCAATAAGCCTCAGTTGAAGCACCTGGAAAGATAGTAAATTTCCATTGAATATTCTAGTAGAGAACAATAAGCATCAACAATATAAACCTTGATCAGTTTGAGACTTGGCAAATTCAATATTACAATATTATATACTGCCATTTTTTATTGATATATTACCAAGTCTTCATTCCCTTGGGCACTACCTGCTAATATGTCAAACATTCAAAAGTTTGCTAAAAGAACTAAAAACAGGAAGACCGTCAAAATTTAGTCTGCAATTTAAACATACAGTGGGGCAAAAAGTATTCAGTCAGCCCCACTGATTGTGGCAAGTTCTTCTACTTAGAAAGATGATAGAGGTCCTGTAATTTTTCATCATGAGCTACACTTAAAAACTATGAGAGACAAAATGAGAAAAAAAAAATCCAGGAAATCACATGTAGGATTTTTTTTTAAAGAGGTTTAATTGTAAATCATGGTGGAAAATAAGTATTTGGTCACCCACAAAACAAGCAAGATTTCTGGCTCTCACAGACCTGTAACTTTTTCTTTAAGAAGCTCTTCTGTCCTCCACTCGTTTTATTATTCGTGTATTAATGGCACCTGGTTTGACCTCGTTATCTGTATATAAAAGACACCTGTCCCACAGCCTCAAACAGTCAGACTCCCAACTCAACCATGGCCAAGACGAAGGACACACCAGGAAGAAAAACCTGTAGACCTGCAGCAGGCTGGGAAGAGTGAATCTTACAATAGGCCAAGCAGGTTGGTGTGAATAAAATCAACTGTGGGAGCAATTGTAAGAAAATGGAAGACATACAAGACCATTGATAATCTCCCCTCGATCTGGGGTGCCCCATGCAAGATCTCTGTACCGTGGGGTCAAAATGACCATGTAGAACCAGTGAGCAAAAGATCCCAACTAACCCCCCCGGAGGGACCTGAGGAATGACCTACAGAGAGGCTGGGACCAAAGTAACAAAGGCTACCATCAGTAACACACTACGCCAGGGGGACTCAGATCCTGCATGGTGCCAGGCGTGCCCCCCTGCTTAAGCCAGTACATGTCCAGGCCCGTCTGAAGTTTGGCCAGAGAGCATATGGAATGATCCAGAAG
This sequence comes from Ancistrus triradiatus, assembly GCA_025084515.1. Classification (NCBI taxonomy): domain Eukaryota; kingdom Metazoa; phylum Chordata; class Actinopteri; order Siluriformes; family Loricariidae; genus Ancistrus; species Ancistrus triradiatus. Next base: position 25,365 of record JAJAGP010005348.1, read on the forward strand.
AGGATTGGGAGAATCATCATGTGGTCAGATGAAACCCAAAATAAACTTTTGTGTAAAACTTCAACTCGTATTTGGAGGAAGAAGAATCCTCAGTTGCATCGCAAGAACACCATACCTACTATGAAGCATGGGGGTGGAAACATCATACTTTGTGGCTGTTTTTCTGCAAAGGGGGCATGAGACGACTGATCCATGTTAAGGGAAGAATGAACGGGGTCCATGTATCATAACATGGGCTGGGTCTTCCCAGCATGACAATGAAATCCCAAACACACTGCTCGGGCAACGAAGGAGTGGCTCCGTAAAAAGCCTTTCAAGGTCCTGGAGTGGCCTAAGCCAGTCTCCAGACCGCAACCCCATAGAAAATTTGTGGAGAAGAGTTGCAAGTCCGTGTTGCCCCGCAACAGCCCCAAAACATCACTGCTTCTAGAGGAGATCTGCATGGAGGAATGGGCCAAAATACCAGCTACAGTGTGGTGCCAACCTTTTTGAATATGTTTGACCTCTGTCATTGCCATCAAAGGTTAGGTTACAAAGTATTGAGTTGAACTTTTGTTGTTGACCAAATACTTATTTTCCACCATGATTTACAATTAAATTCTTTAAAAATCCTACAATGTGATTTCCTGGATTTTTTCTTCTCAGTTTGTTTCTCATAGTTGAAGTGTAGCTATGATGAAAATTACAGACCTCTCTCATCTTTCTAAGCAGGAGAACTTGCACAATCAGTGACTGACTAAATACTATTTTGCCCCACTGTATGTCATACAAATTCAACACATTTTAAAATGTCAGTATCCAATAAGCAGCCAACATGTCAATTCTGAGCAAAAATATGAAATGAGTTTTCTTTAAGTACAACCCCAAATCAAAAAAAGTATGGAAAATGTTGATAAAAAAATTGCATTTATATCTAGTAATGAGATTTAAAAAACTAGATAATGATGTGATTTCAAACAGGTGATGCCAACGGGTGATTTTAATCATGATTTGGTACAAAAGCAGTATCCAAATAAAGGCTGAGTTTTTGAGGAGTATAGATGATCAGAGGATCTCTAAGTTGTCAACAAATGTGAGAAAATTATTGAAATGTTTAAAAACAATGTTCCTCAAAGAAAGATGGGAAGGGATTTACATATTCCAGTCCTAACTTTTTCCAATTTGTCTTGTTGATAAATGCATGGATGCCTCGATAAAGATGTCATGTTGAAGACAGCTTATGTTGCTCCAAAATCTGTGTCCATTTCCACTGTGTGTTGGTCCATCCCAGATGCCTCCGAGCCCAGAGAAGTTGACACTACTTCTGAACATGGTTAACATAAGACTATTATTATTATTATTGTTATTATTATTATTATTATTAAGGAATACATATAGAAATATGTAAATCCCCTCTAATCTTTCTTTGAGGAACATTGTTTTTAATCAATTCAATAATCTTCTAACACATTTGTTGACAAACTCATCAACCTCATCACTGAAATCCTCTGTCCATCTTTGCTCCTCAAAGATTATCATGGATACTGGTTTTGTACCAAATGATGATTATAGTAACCTGTTGACATCGCCTGATTGAAATCACATTATTTTATTTTATTCTACTTTTTGTGTTTACCTCACTACACCTCAACTGCCCCTGTCTCAACGTTTTTTGGGATTGTGTAGCAGGCCTGAAATGCAGGAATGGATGTTTAATAAAACATGAAATGAAGCTGACCAGAAAAAAAAAAAAACTTTACATTTCTTGGGATCACCCTGTCTGCAATTAAATAAAAGTTAAAGTAAGACATGCTGCATTTTTTTTTTCCCATTTTACATCTTGTCCCAAATTTTTTGGATTTGGGTTTGTAATTACCAGTAAAACCTCTCACACTGGTCAATGAAAAGTCAAATTTAAGACATTATTAGGATTATATTATTTAGGACATTGTGATTGATTAATAAAGACATCATGATTTCTAACATGTAGCCTGTCCTTAGCCTATCATTCTAAACACATCCTAAATAAGTGATATTACTATACACTCTTAAAAAAAGATGGTTCTTCAAGGATTCAAAGACAGTGGTTCTATAAGAGAACACTAGAATAGAACCACTAGACCAATAGACACTCAAATAATTTTCAATGCTTTAATGGTTCTTCGAATTATGGAATGGTTCTTCAGAATGTGTTGTGAGTATGGTTCTGTATGGCACCTGAAAATAATTATATAGAGTACCAAAAAGGGGTTTTCATAAAATCACAACAGAAAATCCATTTTGGGCTGTACAGAACTACTTTCAAAAAGAACCCATATAGAATCATACACAACACATTATCCATCAATATGAAAAAAAAAACATTCAGAGAACTATTTAAGCATGAGACAGTTCTATACAGAACTTGTGGTTTTAAATAGACCAGTTGCCTTTACTAAAGAACCCTTGACAAACCCTCTTTTTCAAGAGTGATATCATTTAAAATAGCTGACAACCAAACTGCATTGACACTTTCCAATTAGAACATAATTTATATGGAGGAAGCATTTTAGTGAAATTAACGATTTATTAAGCTGAAGGAATGGATTATTAAATTGCAAGCACGATATCTTTCTGAATTCATACGTTCGGGGCTTGGTATAAGCCAAAGAATACAAGCACATGTAACGTTAGCTAGCTAATAACACATAGTGCAGTACTGAAATGTGGATATGCTAGCTGTGGACACTGTGCTGTGGCTGGGGCTCGCTTATTTTCTCAGTTAAATTGACGATTAAACACTTTTACTGTCATATTGTCGTGGTAAGGGACAGCTAATTCTAAGTTGTTTGCTAAAGCTAAACAATAACTGCTAACCAGTTTAAGATGGAAATGGGCATGTACGCGATTAATCACACACAATTGTTAAAACATCAATCCAGACTGACTATTGAATGCTTAATCTAAACATGTAAGCTGCATAAACAAGGAAAAAGTGCGGGGATCTACCTTACCTGTGATCCAAGGGGCAAAAGGAATTGTAAAAATCACTGCCATTCTGCTCACGAAGGAAAGGGAAAGCGGAGAAATATCAAAGTATGAAAAGTTTTCACTTCCACGTCAGAAGGATTCGTTCCACAGGCCGTTTTGGCGCTGTTTTCCGTTGTATCCTCTCTCTCTATTCGTTAACCGTTCTCACACCGGAGTTCAGCCGAACGACTTTCTTTTTGAAATCCAAGCTGATGTCGGCAAAATCTCGGCCCACATTTGGCTAAGTGATGCCTAAAGTTAACCAACAGTGCCAAATGGAAGCCAGATTCGGCCCGGATTCTACTGCTATCTGGGAGGGGAGTGGGGCTTTAGACCCAGCACATATGCTGAAAGCCACCATATCTGCCAGGTCAAATGTTGAACACACCTACTATAAAGTATACCATAGATTACAGTTTCATAGGTTTTGGGTTCAGGGAGACATTTTGTGTGCACAAGCTGAGGAGGATGAATTGGTACTCACACTCCTAAGGGGTTTTGGGATGTGATGGTTTGAAGTACTCTGTGGAAATTTAGTTTAATGTTGTATAGTCCGTGTAGTATTTTATAATTGGGTTTCTTGTAGAACTTTGAATATTTGGGTAATGGGTTATATGTAAAGTCATTTTTACCTGTTTTTTTAACTTCTTTTTTAGTTCAAAAAATAATTAAAGTGTGTTTAAAGTCAGTCTCTCTCTCTCTCTCTCTCTCACTCTCTCTCTCTCTCTCTCTCTCTCTCTCTCTCTCTCTCTCTCTCTCTCTCTCTCTGGGTTACAGACAGTGTGAGGTTGGTGGATGGTGGAAGTCGCTGTGCTGGAAGAGTGGAGGTTCTCCATAGAGGACAGTGGGGAACAGTGTGTGCAGATCAGTTCTGGGATATGAGAGATGCTGCAGTGGTGTGTAGGGAGCTGGACTGTGGTGTTCCTGTAGAGGCACATCGCAGTACTCATTTTGGAGCAGGATCAGGACCAATCTGGATGCAAAATGTAATCTGTAATGGATCAGAATCTACACTGAAGAACTGTGGATCATTTGGCTGGGGAAAACATTATTGTGATCATGGCTATGATGCTGGAGTCACCTGTACAGGTAATCTGTTCTGTATACTGTATAAGCCTGATTATAGAGTGTACTTAAAGGCTGCCCTTTAATTCCTAACATTACCCCTTATAAGGTAACTGTACTTCAAAGGTGATTTTGTTTTAGCATTTTGGCCATTTACCATTTTGATTGTATTGTTAGCATCAAGTTAGTCAAGTATATTTCCATAACCTGTATGTTACCAATATGTTTATAGTGTTATTCATGTGATTGTAAAATTACCTAGTACATTTGACTTAACTAGTCTGTGTAATATTAGATTGTTAATCATATTTTAGGAGTCAGACTGGTTGGCGATTCTCATCACTGCTCTGGGAGAGTAGAAGTGACTCATGGGAAGACCTGGTCCACAGTGTGTGATGCTGCCTTTGACCAGCAGGAGGCAGAGGTTGTGTGTCGAGAGCTGGGCTGTGGGATTCCTGTGGAGGTTCTGGGAGCAGCTGCTTTTGGCAGAGGGGAGGGTCAGGTGTGGACAGAGGAGCTTCAGTGTAGAGGAAACGAATCTCAGATTCACTACTGTTCAACATCATCTACCCTCAACCACACCTGCTCCCATTCCAACGATGTGGGATTAATCTGTTCAGGTTCAGTATCAGGATTTATCTCTCATCCACACTCACCCTCACAGCAGCTAATAAGTACAGACTGATTATTCAGCCTTTCATCCTCCTGTTGTTCTCCCATCCAAACCCACCTGCTTCTGACTTTAGCTGCTTTAGCTCAAACCCACCTGCTTTGGTTTCTTCTCTATCAAATGTCATGACTTTAGCTGCACTGCTCCCAACTTTAGAACAAGGCAAAGTCTTTCCTGGTTTGGATTTGGATCAAAGCTCTGCACCATGAGGGAACCTCCATCGTCCTCAGCTCTTTTTAGAGGAACCACTTAGCACATCAGTTCCATCCGTTTAGTTTCTGCACATTATGTATTGGAGATTTATTATTCTTCCTATATTATTTTATTTATCTCTCTCTCTCTCTCTCTCTCTCTCTGGGTTACAGACAGTGTGAGGTTGGTGGATGGTGGAAGTCGCTGTGCTGGGAGAGTGGAGGTTTATCAGGATGGACAGTGGGGAACAGTGTGTGGTGATTACTGGGACATGACAGAAGCTACAGTGGTGTGTAGAGAGCTGGGATGTGGTGATGCTTCAGATGCTCTGGGTGATGATGACTTTGGACCAGGATCAGGACCAATGTTGATGGGTGCTGTGGGATGTATAGGATCAGAATCTACACTGAAGAAATGTAGAGTAGATAATAATTACATACAACACTGTAATCGTGGATGGTTTGCTGGAGTCACATGCTCAGGTGAGCTGTTTGAGTTTAAAATTTGTTTTACAAGTGATTTTATAATATCAATCTAATTCATTTCAATTTTGATCATCATTGTTTCATATTAAAATCACTAAAAGTAATTATTGTAAAATACAATAACATTTAAAAAAAAACATACAGGAACATTAAGACATACTGATGTTCTGTCACGCCGCACCTGCACACCTGCTCACCATGCCTCCCTTCACGCACCTTCTACTGCGTTCCATCACCTTTCCACCACATTCCATTACCTTCTCTCTCCTCCTCCTTGTTGTCTCTTGCACCTTTCTCTTGCACCTGTCTTTCTATCATCGTCATCGCGTGTATTAGTTTCTGTTCCTCTGTTTCAATAAAACCCCACCTGAGTTCGAATCACTCCCTGCGTGTGCCTCCTCTTCCTTCAGCCGGCGTTACAGTAGACTCAGCCGTGCTTGGAGGCAGCGGGAGTTTTGTTTTGATTTGAACTTGGCACCGCTGTTATGAACTGTTCTGAGGATGCCCGTCCTAGTCAAAGGGTTGCCCGTCCTAGGGCCACCAGAGGGCCCGAAATCATTCAAGACCTCTCAGAGGTCTCCGTGGCCTGGTACTTCTGCAGTCTGGCAGCTTAACTTGGTCGTTGAGCCGGTCACGCCCCGCAGCACTGTCCAGTCCCAGTACCGGCTCCAAGATCATCACTCTCTGTTCCTGCACCGAGATCTCCAATCCCAGTACCAGCTCCAAGAGCATCACTCTCGGTTCCTGCACCGAGATCTCCAGTCCCAGTACCAGCTCCAAGATCGTTGCTCTCGGTTCCTGCACCGAGATCTCCAGTCCCAGTACCAGCTCCAAGATCATCACTCTTGGTTCCTGCACAGAGATCTCCAATCCCAGTACCAGCTTTAAGATCGTCGCTCTCGGTTCCTGCACCGAGATCTCCAGTCCCAGTACCAGCTTCAAGATCGTCACTCTCGGTTCCTGCACTGAGATCTCCAGTCCCAGTACCAGCTCCAAGATCATTGCTCTCGGTCCCTGCACCGAGATCACCAGTCCCAGGACCGGCTCCAAGGTTGATAATCTCGGTTCCCACACCGATACCATCAACACCAGTACCAGCACCAAGGTCTTCAGTCCCAATGCCTACGCCAAGATCCTCTGTTCCGGTCCCTGCACCTCGCTCGTCTAGTCCAGTATCTACACTTGGATCATCGGTGCCAGTCCCCGTGCCTGCTGATAGGTCCTCAGTCCTTGGGGCCTACCAGAAGTCGTCCGTCTCCGTGGCCTTCCAGAAGCCATCAATCCCCGTGGCCTACCAGAAGTCATCAGTCCCCGTGCCTACTCCAAGGCCCTCAGTCCCTGAGGACTACCAGAAGTCGTCTGCCTCCGAGACCTACCAGATGTCGTCCGAAGTCATACCTGCTCCTGTCCTGCGGTCGCCCGCGTCCATGCCTGCCCAGGATACGGCTTTCTCCGGACCTGCTCCTTACCCTCGTCTCGGCCTCCCTCCGTCCATCGGCGTCAGGTTTGCCGCTCTGGGTCGTCGGAAGCCCGGTCCCGTCCCGAAGAGGAAGCCGCCAGACCGACCAGAACCCCTGTGGGGCCGCCATTGGAGTCCTAGCTCCGTCTCGGACTCCGGGGGGGCTCTGTCGCGCCGCATCTGCACACCTGCTCACCACGCCTCCCTTTATGCACCTTCTACCGCGTTCCATCACCTTTCCACCACATTCCACTACCTTCTCTCTCCTCCTCCTTGTTGTCTCTTGCACCTGCCTCTCGTTTCCAGCACCTTCCACTCCCCTATATATACTTGTCACCTCCAGAGACTCTTCGCTGAGTCTCGTGGCTTCTACCGCGTCTCTCTAGCTCTCTCACGTCTTCCTTTCCTATCCGTCCGCTTCTCTACCTTCTGTATCGCATCATAGATTCACTTTCTTCTCTATCCTAGCCTTATCAGCATCCTAAGCCTATCATATTTTTTCCACCTTCGTTCGCATCCTGTCTCGTATTCTCCGTCATCGCTCTCCTACCTGATCTCTCGCTCCGTCCGTTATCCGCTCATGTCCCTCCTCTGCTCGCCTTTCTATCGTCATCATCGAGTGTATTAGTTTCTGTTCCTCTGTTTCAATAAAACCCCGCCTGAGTTCGAATCACTCCCTGCGTGTGCCTCCTCTTCCCTCAGCCGGCATTACATGGTCATCAGCTCTGGCTAATCACACGGTTACTTAAAATGGATAAATGACACAAAAATGCTTAAAAGAATAGCAACTTTAAAATTTTAAATTAGTTAAAAGTTTTAAGTCATAATTTAAGGATCTTATACACAGTTTTTGTTCTCCCACTCACTCTGCTATGTGACACTTTTAAAATTCAACCTATCGCTATCAATTGATTATGGGTGCAGACAAACCTGCAATCATACATAGTTTACCCACTTTCATTAATTGTTGAATTGTTCTTAGGATATACCCACTAAAGACACAGGCAAATGAGTTATTCTTTATTTGTGGTCTTTGTAAATTAGGTTTAGAATCTAAACTCTACTCAGATCCTTAGGAGGCAGAGGTATCAATGACATGCGACTCGACTGGACAAAATCAAACAAGACTTGTAACATGACTTTACCACCAATTGGATTGAAGACTCAATAAAACTGGAGAGCCTTCACAAATTTTTAAGATTTTATTTTCAAGTATTAAAAATAATATTGTTTCAGATAACTGAGCCTCTGTTCCTGGATCATGGCCTTGTCATGGTGGAAGGGCTATGTGTGTTCTAATGACCTCCAGGGGACATGGAGTCTGAATGGACCCTGTTCTAGACCTCAGCCTTCTCAGTTATAAGTGGTTAGATCTGTCACATGATAGACGAGACATGCTCTCTGCTACAGCAGATGAGATGCTGTGAGCTAATCATTAACTATATTGTTACTTTTAACATTATAATTTCACACATGATCATCTCAAATCATTACATTCACATAACACTTCTAGAATTACCAATATAAAAAGCATGTTCTGAATTCACGAAAACTTTTTATCAATCATTAGAATGCTCGGATTGACCTTAATAATCTCATTTTGGTATTTTAGGAGTCAGACTGGTTGGTGGTTCACATCAGTGCACTGGAAGAATTGAGCTGCGGAATGGGGAGACCTGGTCCACAGTGTGTGATGCTGCCTTTGACCAGCAGGAGGCAGAGGTTGTGTGTAGAGAGCTGGGCTGTGGGATTCCTGTGGAGGTTCTGGGAGCAGCTGCTTTTGGCCGAGGGGAGAGTCAGGTGTGGACAGAGGAGCTTCAGTGTAGAGGAAACGAATCTCAGATTCACTTCTGTCCAGCATCATCTACACTCAACCACAACTGCTCCCATTCCAACGATGTGGGATTAATCTGTTCAGGTTCAGTATCAGGATTTATTTCTCATCCACACTCACCCTCACAGCAGCTAATAAATAAATACTGATTATTCAGCCTTTCACCCTCCTGTTGTTCTCCCATCAAAAATCACCTGCTTTGGTTTATTCACCATCAAATGCCATGACTTTAGCTGCACTCCCTTACAAAACAAAAGTCATATTAAAAGTCATATTATTAAGAAACTAAAGTTCAATTACCAAGTATACTTTCTGTAGTTAGTATATTAATGTCAAGTCAAGTCAAGTTAGATTTATTTATATAGCGCTTTTTACAATGGAGCATTGTCTCAAAGCAATTTTACAGGTTTAGATAATCTCCTAATAACTACGTCCAATCCAAAATTGAGCAAGCCTAGGGCGACAGTGGCAAGGAAAAACTCCCTAGTTCTAGGAAGAAACCTTGGGAGGACCAAGACTCAAAAAGGGACCAACCTCCTTGGGTGGCGTAGATGATAAATCTAAGAGCGAACTAAAGTCATGGAGTCAAAGTTCGAATAAAATGTGAAGTATGCACATCGACATTAAGTGGCCCAGGTATGATGATAAATCTAAGAGCGAAACTACAGTCATGGAGTCATGGTCGAATAAAA
>JAJAGP010005349.1:0-34735 GCA_025084515.1 Ancistrus triradiatus
TTTTGGCTTTTCTAAGAAGTAAATCCCATTTAATTCAGCATTGTTACATCACAAACATGGGCTCCTTCCACCCATTTGTTCAATGTGAATTTGATTTTAGTTTCTACTTGTACGTTTACCTTTTGTAACTTCCCCATTTAGTGGTTTCTGCTACATGCTATGCTAATGTCCCCTGTTGAAAGAGTTAGAATCCTTTCCATTGTTTCAATTCGCAAATCTCTTGTTGGAGACCAACATCTTGTTAAGGTCTGTAAGCACTCCCTATTACTGACAGACTAATTAACATTTTTAGACTTGTTCATATTTGTTTTAGAAATGCAACTAACGAGGTGATTCCATAATATGTTCCTCTATTAGACCTGTAAACAGTCATGTTCTTCATTAAAATAATTTATTTAACTGTCTGAGGTTGTATAAATTAAAATAAAACATTTATGCTTTGCAATGTCAAGATTTTCATTTTTATCTGTCTCTCTCACTCTCTCACTCTCACTCACACACACACACACACACACACACACACACGCGATCACTTTCAATTTTCTGACCTATAGCACTGGTGCAGACATTGACAGTGAAGCCAGAGAGGTGTGAGGGGTCTGTGTTCTTAGGTGAGAGCACGTTGTGGAGTGTGCATTTGTCCTGAGATACAGTCAGACATCTCGAACTTTGCTCACTGATGGAATCAGCCTCGCGGTCATCCTGTGAGGCGGCCATTTGATACTGCACATTAATGCTGGGCTGATCTGGCTGGTACCTGAGCATGAGCAAGAAGTACTGTCATTACAAACAAAATAAAACCACAGTCACAGTTAAAACAATCAGAAATTTTCAACATTTCCTGAACATGGGTCAGCCAATGCAATCCTACGACGTACCTCAAAACCAAAACACAGGCAGCCACTAGGGTGTAAGCCAGCAGCGTTCCAATGGACATGAGATCCACCAGATCTTTCAGATCAAACAGGAAAGCCATCACAGCTGCACAGAAAAAATTAAATAAGTGTAACCTTAGCCATTATTAACAGAATATCAACTGAACATAGAAGTTGATTCAGTATGCAAATAAATGACATCACTAACATCTTTTGAGAGACATATAGTAAGCTAATACAGTGGGACCTCGGTTTTCGGCATTAATTCGTTCCAGAAGGCTTGTCGAGAACCAAAAAAGAGGAGTACAGAGCAAATTTTTCCCATAAGGAATAATGTAAAATGAATTAATCTGTTCCAGACCCCCAGAAAACCCACACTCTATAAGGCATTATAAGCATTAATGGAGATGTATCGCTGCTCCCTGATGTATGATGGGGATATGTTCCGACGAATCCATCATTAGTTAAATGTATCATGAACCGATGAGTTTAATGTAGTCTATACTGTATCATAGCAGAGGCTATCACACATTAACACTTACATTAACCTACAGTTGGCCAAAACAATTAACACAAAATGTATTTTATAATAAAGTGTTGAAAAATCTCATGTAATTTACTGAGTAATGGATTGAAAGTGAAAAGTAAAACACTTACTCTCTTGGTGAACTCAGGGCACTACATGCTAATGCTAATTACTCGGCTGTCATCGACTAATTTGGGATCCATGGAGACTTGTTTGCACTACGAATATAGTACTGTAGATATAAAACTAAAGAAAAACACAAACACAGCGGAGATCTTCACTGAGCTTGGGCTACTGTGAATCTGAATCACTGTGTACTGAATCGTGAATTGACTCATAGAAGTCTAAGCAAGCATGTCGAGTACTGAGCAAACGACAAGAACCAGACAAATTTTTCTAGTCAAATTGCCTGGAGAACCAAACTCGATGCATTCTGGGGTGGTCGAGAACCGAGGTACCACTGTAATTCCATAAATATTAGAGTCAAAGCTAAAATTATTAGCACCCTAGATAAAGATTTTTAGGGTCATGACAATCGTCTGTGGTTAGGATCACACTGAAAACACAAAAATAAAATTTACCATCAAAAAAATCCAAACCTTTAAAAAATACAACAAACCATATCCTCCTGAGACCCAGGAAATCTAGTTTGATAATTTCAGTAATTTTGAAATAAAATAAGTCTGAGATGAAAACAAACATGACATGTATTTTTTTTTTTCTCCCCCAAACACTTTTTGGTTATTTTTATTATCAAATGTCCTTTATAAGGGACAACAGGACATGGTATAGTAATTTCCTTTATGTATTTTGTGTTTCCGTTCTGCATCAAGATCAGAAAGTAAGTCCCAATGTCCACTACAGAGGACATTAAAAAAAAAAAAAAAAAACACTTAAGTGGTTAAACATGAGTGCAAATCAGTAAAAAACTGCTTTGAAAATGAGCTAAAACTGTTTTCCATGTAAAACATGTAGATTATAAAGGTTTGCTCTAATGCTGGTATCTGAATCAAGAATTCAAAGCAAGGAATGATACATTCCTCACCACAGAAGAGGTACTTCAACTCTTGTAGACTCTAGTTTCAAACCCAATTATATTTGCTCAAGATTCAACCACTAATTCAACCACTGCTGTCATTTCTTGGCGGCACACCTGAGATCAGTACAAAAAAAAAAAAAATCTGTTACTGATGTGTTTCCTCACCTGCCACAAGGCCCGAGGTTATAGTTGCAATTACAGGGGTTTTGGATTTAGAGCTGATTTTAGCCAAGAACTTGAAGAGCAGCCCATCTTCTGCCATGGCCCATATTATTCTGGGCATCGGAAACATGGAGCCTAGTAGACTAGTGGAGAGAACAAAGAGATATGCAGTATGAATCATGGTTCAAAAACAAACAACAACAAAAAAAAAAACAATAAAATATACCAAGAAGCACTGTACGACTTACGTATTGACATTCCACATGAGAATAGTTCTATTGATTTTCTTTCCTTGTTAATCAAGTTTTCCCATTTAGCACATGATCTGGCAACTAACAGATGGGCACAGGCAAGATTTCATCAGCTTTTTAAATACCAAAAGGGCCAGTATGGAGGGTTCATTCCAAACAAGCAGAAGCAACACCTGACATTGCGTGTTTAGTTATTTGGCTTTGATATTCAAAAAGCTGATGAGTGGAATCAGGTGTAGCTCGTGATGAGACCTTCAGCCACATGGCCCGTGAACATGTGGTGAATGATACCGGCCACTTAAGGCTAAAGTATTCATGCAACTAGGATTGGATTTGAACACTTTAAACTATGTTCCCATAAATGGAGGTGTGGACTGTAGCTATTATTAGTTGGAAACCATTTTAGAAATTCAAACACATTAAACGTAGTGTAGAAAGACTAATTGTAAGCATAAAGTACATAAGTAGAAATGTTTCCTTTGCTTTAATGCTGGTTTCTTATGGTTAATTTAATCATTTTAATTGTCTTCTGAGTCACAAAGTAATATGGAAAAACAGTCCAGTTTAATTTAAAACAGACATATTCGAGAAAGTATCTCACATGATGATTCATTTTATACAGTACCCTATACAATTCCTGGCACCCCTGCAAAGATTAGTACAGAAGGGTTATAAACAAGTAAGCTTTGATGAATTGGCTTAATCGCACACTGGAAAAACAGGAAGTAAAATCCAAATTTTAACAGAAGTAAGTTTACTCTGGTGAGAAAAAAAGCTCTCATCAAAGAGAGAAAGAGGTCAATTCTCTTAGTCTGTCTTCAATGTGGGAAAGAGCAGAGAACACACAATTCAAATAAGAGAAGTGTGTGATTACCTTCATTGGTCAGGCAATGGCTATAAAAATAGCTACTCACTTAAACATCCAAAGCTACAGTTAAGGCAATATTTAAAAAGTTGTGGACTCCGTCTGTGTGCATGTTCTCGCCGTGGGTTTACTCCAGGTGCTCCGGTTTCCTGCCACGTTCCAAACACATGCATTCGATTGACTGATCACTCCAAATTGGCCCATAACTAGTGTACTGATGTAACCTTGTGTCTGTCATGAATATAGCCATTTGATGCTATGACATGACGTCTCACATTTAAGGGATCATGGTGGCCTTTAGCCATTAAGGTACTGGACTATGGACCAGAAGGTTCAGGCTTCAAACCCACCTCTGCCAAGCTGCCACTGTTGGGTCCTTGAGCAAGACCCTTACCCTACAACTGGTTGGATTGTAAGATTGTATCAGTTGTAAAGACGCTCTGGATAAGGGCGTCTGCTAAATGCCTGTGATGTTATGGGACTGTTTTTCCTCCAATGGCCCTGAGAACCTCAAACACCCTGTCTAAAAATAGGTCATCACTGGATCTTTCAACAATTGAAAACATGTCCAGATCAACACTAAAAATGGTTTTCTGAACTCAAATCAAGCTTTAGCTGTGGCCATCTCAGTCTCCTGATCTAAACACCATAAAAACCTGTGTGTGAGGTAAAAAGGACAGAGTACAACAGAGGACCTAGGGCCCTAGAGGATCTCTAGAGAATCTGTAATAGAAATGGTCCCAAATTCCCAGCTGTGTATTTTCCAACCTTACAAGATCTTATAGGAGAAAACTAGGTGCCGTTTTATCAGAGCCAACATTGTAGTGGTCAAAATGTGGGCAAATGAGTTAAAAACACTTATTTCTAGGGTTAATTTGTCCTCAGACGTTTACATCGTTTACAGGTTGGATTTTTCTCGTTTTCAACGGGAAATTAAGCTAATTCACCAAATGTTATCTTTTTAATAACCCTTTTACTCATCTTCACCAGGGTGATTGTTAAGGATAGTGGTCAATTGATTAATCAGGCCGATGCCATTGCTCACGAGGGTGATATTCAAAAATAGTCAAGAAAATGCAGAGAAAAGTCGTTTTCAATACAACTTTCAGCTCAAACTGTGACTACTGAGCAACTAAAAACAAAGAGATGCTGAGATTCAGTGAGGACAGGGCCATTTATGAGAAGATAAACTTTGTTTCCATTATTATACCTTGCTGCTCTTAACTGGAACTGGAATTAAAAACAAACATGCTGCCACCAATCTGCACGACTCCAAGACCGAAAATAAGTATTTACATATTTTCATTTTTGCCCCAGAAACAAGAAGATGCAGTTATCTGATAATAAATGTTGTTAAGTTCAACAAAACATTTATTTTTTATGCATTAAAAAATAAGTGCAAACACAGACAGTTTATAGCTTAAATAAATGTTCATTTGGGGTCAGCAATTGTGTCTCATTTATTATTATTAGTTGATCAACTGCAAAAAAAAAAAAAAAAAAATTCATTATTAAATCAGCCACCGGTCACCCTGCTCTTTAAATATCGGTCGACCTCTAGTTAAGGTACTGTATTTGTATACTTGTAGGGTGTTGTGTATTTTTGCAGTACACAATATGTATCACAATGTTTCTCTAGTATTTGTGAAAGAATCAAAAACAAATACTAGCACCATTTGAGACATTCGTTTTGTAAGAAAAATACAAACAGGCTTAAGTATTTATGTGGGACTGTGGTAGCCTAGCGGTTAAGGTACTGGACTCAAATCCCACCTCTGCCAAGCTGCCACTGGTGGGTCCTTGAGCAAGGCCCTTAACCCACAATTGCTTGGATTGTAAGGTTGTATCAATTGTAAGTCGCTCTGGATAAGGGCGTCTGCTAAATGCTGTAAATGTAAGTATTTAATTTTGATCATAAAGGAAACTGAAATGGTGGCCTAAAAATTATTTTAACCTTTAACTGGTTACTTGTTATAATCATGAAGATACATTGTCTCATTAACTAGCCCTATATCAATCTAATACGTTCTCTTAACCTTTTCCTTTTAACCCTTATGGCCCAATGTTCAATACAGAGTTGTTTGTGTTTCTCTATATAGCTACATACATTGAAATCTTCCACACCATGGCTAGGGGACAATGAAGGTGATCCTTACCTTGTTGACAGAGCACACAGAGAGCCAACAGCCACGGCGTACGTAGCACCTTCCCAGCCCACATATTTAAAGGCCACAGGCAGGGGGCTGTTTTTATCTAGCATGTAGTAAGGCATCATCACGGTGAGTGCTGTGGACACGCTGAAATAGGCCACGAAGCAGATCAGGAGTGAGGCCACGATGCCAATGGGGATAGCCCTCTGTGGGTTCTTCACCTCCTCTCCTACAGAAAGAGCAGTTGTACAGAAATGCATTTGTCCAGCGCATAGATAAGGTGACAAACGTTAGCAGTGTGGAATGAATTGCAATGGCAACTGTAAGCAGAATCCCAATCTGGCAGTCATATTTTATAAAATCTTGTAAAATCCTTTCCAGAAGAATGGACCCCTGGATGCTACCCCTGGCAAAAATTAAACAAATCACCACAAGCAGGCAATTTTTTACTTTGTAGCAAATAAGCTAATTATAGGGAAGACACCAAGCCATATTTGTTTAACAGCAAGTTGAATGAAATGGGATTTACATATAGCCAAACAACAACTAACACCGAAACAAAACCAAACGACGTTACAATGGACTAAAGAAAAGCAATCATGGGGTGTGGATTACTGGATGAAAGTGATACTCAGAGCTAAATCATTAATCTGCATTGGCCAAGGGGATGATGCTGGAACTTTTGGATAGCGTTGTTCTAACGAGACATATAAAGACTGCCTGAAGAAAACACTCATCGTGTTACAGGGTTGCCAAGGGGAGATGCCAAAACGAACACCGGCGTACCCTGTTAAAGCTTCAGGAAAGTTGTATCAACTAAATGACATAGCCAGCAAAGCATGAATCATGACAAGGCTCTGTCTTCAAAAGCCGATTTGTCAAGTCCAGTCAAGTCAGATTTATTTATATAGTGCTTTTCACAATGGAGTATTGTCTCAAATCTTTCTAGGGCCAATCCCAAATTGAGCAAGCCTAGGGCTATGGTGGCAAGCAAAAACTTCCTTAACGTTATAAGGAAGAAACCTTGGGAGGACCAAGACTCAAAAAGGAACCCAAACTCCTTGTGTATATTGGATGATAAATGGAAGAATGAAACGAATTTATCTAGTCAAATAAGTCAGTAGAAATAGTTAAAAACAAAACAAACAAAAAAAAAAAAAAAACTAAGTAGTTTGTCAACTACTACTCAAGACATTGGGACCCAGCTACTACATGCATTTTTGGGGCCTTTTTTTGGTTTGTTTCTCCCGTGTCCGTGTGGGTTTCATCTGGGTTTATCCTCCCACATTCCAAAAACATGCATTTCAGGTTAATTGGTGTTTCTAAAGTGCCTTTAGTTTGTGTATGAGTGCATGTGCCCACGACAGATTGGTGCACTGTTCCTGCCTTGCGCCCTTATAACACCGGCTTTGCACCGTCATTCCCGTGACCCTAACTAGAATTAAGCGGATAAGATGATGAATTAAATAAAAATGTTTGGTGCCATATCTGCGATTTATTTGCTATAAAGTAAAAATGCTTATTAAAAACAAAGATCCTCTATTTGTGGTGATTCCATTATTTTCCCCCAGTGGTAGAAGACTCGGCAAATTGGGACCAACTTCCTTCCAAAGATGATGACTTTGAAAGGAGATGAATCTACAACAGCACACACAAGGTGCTGAACCAATAATCTGCCAAACTTACCCAATACCCCTCCAAAGCATAACTAATAAAATGGAGCAAATAGAAATGAAAAGGGACTAAAGCGGAGATATCACTCACCTGTAGTGGCGATACAGTCAAACCCAACGAAAGCATAAAAGCAGGTAGCAGCGCCTGAGAGAACGCCACTAACACCAAACGGCATGAATCCTCCATTTCCAAGATTGCTGTCTGAATATCTTGGAAATGATTCACTGCAAAGGAAACGAACACGTGTTACCGTAGATCACTTCCAAATATTTCAATTCAGAAATTAATGTGACCTGTAGAACACCAATGGGTTAAGTCCACTGTTCATGATCTTTGACTCACTTCCCACTGAAGCTCCTGTTAAGCACCTCATCTGGGTTCACATGCCAGTTTTTGATGGTTCCTTTGATCAGGCCAGAGACCACGACAAACATCAAGACCAGCACATTAATACAGGTGAAGATTTTGTTCACCAGTGCCGACTCCTTCACTCCAAACGCCAACAAAACTGAAAACAATACAACACTGATTTATTCACTCACTCACATTCCATACCTGCTTAATCCAATTCACTGTTGCAGGGACCAGGGCCTATAACCGGCAGCACAGGCAGGAGGCATGCTGACTACAGAGATGAAAATTGACCTCATAAGTCTTTATAACAAGGTAGGAAACCAGAGTGGTCAGGCCAGAGCTCGGACCTGGGTCACTGGGCTAACCACTGCTCCACAGTGAAGCCCAAATACATTGAAGTATTTAATACGCATATAGCAGTGTTCTCCAATTACTTAATCACAGTGTCCTAGTCAGGCAGAAGCATTTAACTTCTAGGAGATTGGTTGAGAGTCTTACAAGATAGAACGATGATGATGACCACGGCAAACACGTCTGGGTACTCCGCTAAAAATCCTGGGGCATTGATCCTCATGTTCTCCTTGCAGAACATCTCGATACGCTTCCCTATGAGCTCATCGAATGTAGCACTCCAGGCTCGAGCTACACTGGAGGTCCCTAAGAGAAAAAGTACACAAAACAACACATTTTAACAAAGAAACAGAATTCCACTAAACATTTACTGAACACCATACCTTATAAAACACAAGTGTATACACAGTCAGGTTAGGCATCCAAGGTCAAACCGAATTCTGATTATTTCAGTTTCTTACTTGGAGAGTTTTCAATGTTTAACTGACAAGAGTTCTCTTAGAGTTCTATTATACTGTACCATACATACACACTATAATGGAAAGAGAAAACAACAGATAAATGTGTGTGGGGTATATGTTATGTAGATCATCTAGATAGGTGAAGACTAGGACTGGAACGATTTGATTCCCAATACTGAGTTCACAATTTGATTTTCTTATTTATTTGTTTTTTAAATGGGTTACAAGTGTCCACTTGCTCTATAGTAGCGTCACCACATAACCAATTGAAAACCAGACAAATAATTAACAAAAGCGTGTATTTTTCTTGCATAAATAATTAGAATCTGTTGCCATTATAATAACGTTTTAAATACAGCGGTACCTCGGTTCTCGACCACCTTGGACCACATTTGTCAAATTCGTTTCTCAACCCATTTTGACTAGAAACATTGGTCTCGGTCCTTGTCATTTTCTCGCCATTTGGCACACTTGCTTAAATTTGTACGAGTCGAGCATCATTTCAGCCAAAACTCGATTCATGAATCTGTAAGCAGTGATCTCAGACAAGATCGCCCATATTTTTATCATGATGTTCTTTATTGTTTACAGCTACAGTACTGTATTCTTAGTGCAAATAAGTCTCCACAGACACTAAAAAGGTTAGTAAAGACAGCCAGCCGAAAGCAAAACAGGAACTGAATGCTCCAGAACACAGGCTGTAGTTAGCTTAGAAGCTATGCTAGCACCTGGAGTTCAACAACAAAGCAAGTGTTTAGTTTTTACTTTTCACATTCGATCCATCCCAAAATCACATGAGATTTTTCAACACTATTATAAAATAAGCCTTTTTTTATTGATTTGGGACAACTGCAAGTTAATGGAAGTCTTTTAAACATCAACTTACTTATCACAGACCCTGCAATTATAACAGTATCGACCGCTCTACCAACACAAACTCCTCAGTTCATGTTACATTTAACTTATGATGGATTTGTCAGAACATATCCCCATCTTAAATCAGGGAGCACCTGTAAAATACAACTGGATTTTCTGGGGGTCTGGAACGGATTCATTCAATTTACATTATTCCGATACTCGTTGTTTTCAATTCTCGACAAGCCTTCTGGAACTAATGAATCCACCAGAACCGAGGGACCACGGTGTGTTTTTAAAAACAGTTTAAATGGAGTGGGAGCATATGGGATAATGCACATGTGAGCATGACGCATAACCGCCTTCTGGTGTTCAAAAAATGCAATTGCATTAGATGGCATAATAAACAGAACACGTGATCTTGTCTCATCTCTGCGATGCACACTGTGACAGTTTTGCATCGCGATGCATTGTTACACACCTTGTGAAGATGCATCCAATCTGCTGATAATGGCCAAACGTGATGACCAACCAGCAGGATTTGAATAAATAGAAACCAGGCATCCATTATCCCATAGAAAATGTTGGATACTTTTGATCAACTATTTGATATCCAAACCATTTCTTGGATCGAGGCACATTCTCACCACAAGGTCTGACTGTAGAAAACTGGACTTTGATTTGGCCATATTTTTTCTCTGACCTAAATGCATCCTCCTTTCCACTGTTAGACAGTATAACCCTTTTTATGAAAGTTTCAATTGACTTGAGCATGCAAAGAATGAAGTAACTGTGTATGATTCATAGAATGAGTAGTGATGTGAACGCAGTTTACAAATTTACCCATCATTTGCAAATGAAGCCCCAATTCACCCTCAGCTGCATAAAATTTACAAGGAACATTAACATGTTTGGCGATGACTAATAATAATGTATTTAACAGGTTAGGGCCACCTAAGATGGAATAAAAAGAAATGTCAAAACAGTGTGGGCTCTTGGGTAACCATAAAAGATGGCCTTTGTGGACCCATTTTAAACTTTTACTGTGTTATTCATTTTTCATTCTTGCACTTTACTCCGTTAAGATGTGTTCACACCAATTGCGCAATTTAGTCTCACTAGTACCGCAAAATTTAGCAAGTGGGATCTCATGGGACTTGCAGCAATGAAGCATTTCATGCCACAATTGTCCAGGGCGAAGAGATTTCACAAGCATGCCAATACAATGTCACAGTGTACCTACGTTTATTAATAAGAACATTACACTCACAAACCAGACATAGCCTGCAGTCATGCATCAGTGTAGGGAGTATTTCAGCAAAGAAAATTAAAAGCTGCTGAGAGCCACAGGGAATAGCTGTGGCGCATGTGTTACAACAAGATCAAATGGGTCACTGCAGTAACAAATTAAGCACACTTAAGCTACATTTAATCACAAAGCTTTAGAAGATTATCACCAGTTGGAATCTGAAAACACACACATTCAGAACAACCTGTACTCTGAATTTCACCTTTTCCCTAGGCCAGTATATCAGTAGGGAGTCAATAGGGAGTCACATGACGGGAGTGACTCACGTTCAATACATCATTCAATAAATTTCATGAGATATTCAACACTATTATAAAATATGCTTCATGTTAACGATTTTGCCCAGCTGTAGTTTAATATAAGTGTTTTAAGTATGTTTACTTAAGGTAGATTAAATCCCTCGGTTAACGATAAAGTCAACTTACGATGGATTTACCGGAATGTATCCCCATCAGAAATCAGGGACTACATGTATTTTTTTAAATAAAAGACATTAATAAAGTGTAAATATTATTTATTATATGTATTGTATTTATTTAGTGTGCATCATTTACTATAATGCCACTATAAATAAAGTTGAATTTAGATTTATTTTTCCTTTTTCCAAGTTATTTTTTATAGGACATCATATTCTTTTTTTTTTTTTTTCTCAATACCTCATAAGTGATAAATGATTCAGCAGTGTGTGCATGTGTGGTACTGTTTTGAACTCGTGAAAAAGTACAATTACAACTTTGAGTGTTGGGCTACATGGTGCTGGCTAAAGCCTGGTTTGTTTTTCTTTTTAGTAATGGCAGGCAACCTGTTAATGTTTTATTTCCCCTACTTATCCCTCTAACAAATCCATAAACCTGTGTTATTCAACTGTGTTTATATTCACAAAACATCTGAAAGTAGCAGTGCTGATCTGGGTTCCTGTCTTAACGGCCCCCCCCCATGGACGTTCTGGCAGAGAACGATTTAGATCGGCACCTTACTGTGAACCAAGTTATGAGTATGGCCTCAATAGTTAAATTAGCTGTAGTAGTGCAGGGAAAACTCCAGGGTTACTCACAGAGAGGACTGGAAAGCCTTTCAGGCTTAATTTGAAAAAGGTACTATATACTAGCCGGTCCCCAAAAAAAACACATAAACAAAACAAAACAAAAAAAAACCCCCCCCAGAGTTACCACCTGGATTTAACTAAGCAAAACAGTTAAATGGTTAGAAAGAAATAAAATAAAATAAAAACACTACTTAAAGTACACTTGTGCAACATGTGCAAATCAGTGCAGACAGTACAAACAGTGCCACAAAACCAAACAAAGCAGAACAAAAACATACAGTGCATAGAGTGTATCCAGTAACAATTTACTTCTATTGAAGGTAGATAAGGATAAAGCACAGAATGTCCATGGAAAGCAGCAGAAAAAGTCAAGAGTACAAAAAGATTGCTCTGTGTACGTCAGAGAGAGTGTGTGGATTGCATGGCCCAGTTCGTGTTACTGAGGCGCTTGTGTGTGGTGTTCAGTCCAGTCTTCAGTTACTGAGGAGTTGGACGGCTTGCGGAAAGAAACTGTTAAACAGTCTGGTTGTGAGGGCCCGAATGCTTCGGAACCTCTTTCCAGATGGCAGGAGTGTAAACGGAGAGTTTGAGCAGTTTCTCCTGAAGAGAGCAACCATCTCTTTAGTTCTGTCAATGTTCAGAGACAGACTGTTGACTTTACACCAGTCCGATAGCCGTCGTACCTCCTCTCTGTACGCTGACTCATCATTCTTGCTGATGAGACCCACCACGGTCGTATCATCAGCGAACCTGATGTGATTCGCGCTGTGCATTGCTGCACAATCGTGAGTCAGCAAGGTGAACAGCAGTGGACTGCGCACACAACCTTGAGGGACTCCAGTGCTCTGTGTGGTGGTGCAGGAGATGTTACTGTCGATCCAGACGACCGAGGTCACCCGCTCAGGAAGCACAGGATCCAGTTTCAGAGGGAGGTGTTGAGGCCCAAATTATGAAAGAGTGGTTCAGAGAGCATGAGACATCATTTTCACACATGGATTGGCCACCACAGAGTCCAGACCTGAACCCCACTGAGAATCTTTGCAATGTGCTGGAGCAGACTTTGTGCTGCTCCAAATCTCCCATCATCAATACAAGATCTTGGAGGAAAATGAATGCAACTCTGGACAGAACTGCTTCTGCAATGTCACAACATTTATTTCTGCCAGATTTGCATTAGTTGTCTGTCTCGTGCTCCCTGAACCACTCTTTCACAACTGACCCTTCTGAAACAGATGAACCTTTTCCACGAACACAAGATGCGCCTTTCCACATGGTTGTTTAACAAATGAGAAGCTACTCACTGCATCGGTTAGGGTTAAATAACTTGTTGCCAGCTGAAATGTGTCTTATTCAGAATGCAGAAAAGTTAAACATAGGTCGATCACGAATAATCTCTTCCGCCATTTACAAGCGCGATACAAAGTGCAATATGAAGAGTGCTAAACTGCGTGCTGTCAATCAGACTGTGAACCCTTTTCAGCCTCCTGTCCCTGTTACAAATCTCACAAAGCCTTATGAAAGAAAACGTGAAAAGTGGAGCAGCATTACTACAGCAGTGCCCTATCCTATAGCTAAAGACATTTTCTCTTTCCCAGCTATGGAACAGGACAACTTTATACAGCTGCTAAAAACTCTTGACCCATGACAGTCAAACACTTGCCAGAGTACTGTCCAACAGACATTATGGAAAATGCGAATAAAAATATGCAGCGTTTTTCAAATTTACTTTTATTTCATTGCAGATGGTATAAACCCAAGATAATTTGTTTTGTCTGGTCAACTTCATTTCACTTCATGCATTTCAGGCTTGTAACATATTCCAAAACAATTGGGACAGGGGCGATTTAGGCTTAGTAATGAGGTAAAAACTACACAATTATGTGACTTAAACAGGTGATGTCCACAGGTTAATCAAGCTGTATCCACGATAGGCTGAGAATCAAATGCATGAGAAATTTATTGGAATGTTTTAAAAGAAATGTCAACTCCATATTGTAGTGCTTGACAAAGGTTTGCAAAGTAATGTGGTTCTATGAGCTATTGATGAATGACGGTTCTTGACCCATGCAGTGCCATACTGACAAGGGATCAGAGATCATGTCTCTTCAGTTTAGACTTGGCCCCTTGCCCTTTATGCATTGAAATTATTCCAGATTCCTTGAATTGTTTAATGATATTATGCACTGTAGAGGAAGAAACATGCAAATCCCTTTGTCTTTCTTTGAGGAACATTGTTTTTAAACATTTCAATAATTTTCATACACATTTGTTGATAAACTGGAGATCCTCTGCCCATTTTTTTCTTTACTCGGGCCTAACTTGCCCCAGATCCAACTTTTTTTGACTGTGTTGCAGGGCTGAAATGCAAAATGCAGGAACTGATGTTTTTTTTAACAAGCTGACCAGAAAAAAAAAAAAAAAAAAAAAACCTCAGGTTCATGTAACATGCACTGCAGCATTTCTCAAATTTGCATTTTCCATACCATCCCAACTTTCTGATTTGGGGTTGTGAACTCTACGTTTTACATTTTCAGAAAGCCATAACATTCACTCACCCGACGCTCGAAAAACACAAACATTTCTCACCTATAATGTACGCGAGGATGAGGTTCCAGCCGGTGATGAAGGCCCATAACTCTCCAACAGTCACGTAACTGTAAAGATATGCTGAGCCAGTCTTGGGCACACGTGCCCCGAATTCAGCATAACATAATCCGGCCATGACTGAGGCCAATGCAGCAATGAGAAACGACAAAACGATGGCCGGACCAGCATTTTCTCGTGCCACTGCACCCGCCAGTACATACACGCCAGCTCCAAGCGTGCTTCCTACTCCAAGTGCCACCAGGTCAAATGTGTTGAGACATCGAGACAGGCGTGACTCCTCTATGCTGCAGTCCACCGCCTTTACTCGCAACAGCGTCTTCCCAAACCCCTGGAGCATGGCTAGGCCCATGATAACACTTCACACAACTCTGTCTTACACACACACACACACACACACACACACACACACACAAACACACACACACACACACACACACACACACAAACAGACACACAGAGAGGAGTTCTTCCCAGCTGGGTCAATGACCTAAAAAATACAAACAGAGACTTGTTACCATTTACATTTACAGCATTTAGCAGACGCCCTTATCCAGAGCGACTTACAATTGATACAGTCTTACAATCCAAGCAATTGTGGGTTAAGGGCCTTGCTCAAGGACCCAACGGTGGCAGCTTGGCAGAGGTGGGATTTGAACCCTGGACCTTCTGGTCCATAGTCCAGTACCTTACCCGCTAGGCTACCACAGTCCCAGATCCCATGTTACCATGGATCAAATAAAGGTGAAGAACAAGAGAACAACCTGTGTTGATGGCATCTGTTCTCAGCAAAAAGCCAACAAAGACGGTAGCTTTTGAACAGGATGTTTGAATTGCAAAATATTGAAAACAAATTACGCATTTTTTCAGGATACTATACAGATAACCAGCAATCTTGGGAACCCAAAAATATTTTAATGCAACTCAGTAAAATGTAATAAAAAGAATTTGCTTACACTGAACACGATCATTCATCGAGCTATAAATCTTCATACAAGATTGCTGCTCAGTTTAAGACAGTGTTGTAAAACCGTGTAGAAAATTAACTGAATCTACAGTTAGCTAATGACATGACATTTCTCTCTCACTCATACACACACAAAAACATAAACTACCATGCAAGTCATGGGCATTGTACATTTTTCAGTTTATATTCTGCTTACTCTAAGTTTTAGTTGTAACTGAACTTTGTAGTTCTACAATTACAGACTGTAGTCCATCTGTTTTTCTACATACTGTACTTTGCTAGTCCCTTTCACTTTGTTCTCAAATGGTCAGGACCCCCACAGATCAGGTACTTTTTGGGTGGTGAATCATTCTCAGCTCTGATGTGGTGTGTTAGTGCGTGTTCAGCTGGTACGACTGAATCAATCACAACACTGCAGACTGGGTTCTAAAACACTGTTCTTTCACTGACCACTTATCAAACCATCACTTCATTGCTCCACCTTGTAGATGTAAAGTCAGTGACAGTAGCTCATCTGCTGTTGTACAGTTTGTGTTAGTCATCCTCCGATCCTTCATCAGTGCTCACAGGACGCTACCTACAGGATGCCAGTGGCTGGACATTTTGGCTGGTGGACCATTTTCAGTCCAGCAGTAACACTGAAGTGGTTTAAAACTCCAGCAGCACTGCTGTGTCTGATCCACTTGTATCAGTGCAACACACACACCGACAGAACACAACCATCTCAGTGTCACTGCAGTGCAGAGAATGATCCACCACCCAAATAGTACCTGATCTGTTGGGGTCGTGACCATTAGAGAACAGAGTAAATGAACTAACAAAGTATGTAGAGAAACAGATGGACTACAGTCTGAAATTGTAGAACTACAAGGAGCAGTGACCACTAAAATTAAAGAATAAGCAGAATATAAACTGAAAAATATAGAATACTGCACAGTACTGCATACTTTCAACTGTAGCCAATAGAAGCGGTTTTATTTTTGAATACTGCATACAAATTTCCTCATTTTAGCCCTAATTGCACCCGTTCCAATTTTTCCGGAATGTGCTGCAGGGATGAAATGCAGAAATGGATGTATATTAAATTAAATAAGCAGACAAAACATGCACACTGTCTGCAATAAAACAAAAGTCAGCATAAGAAACACTGCATTTTTTTTTTTTTTGCATTTTCCATACAGTCCCAACATTTTCTGATTCTGAATTGTCTATACATTCACATACAATACAACCCAAAGCCCCAACCGAGCAAGCCTATGGTGACAGTGGCAAGGAAAAGTCCCTAAATGTGATGAGAACAACATCTTGGGAGGGGCAAGACAAAAAAAAAAAAAAAAAGTGAACCAATGTCCTTGTCCTGCACTCAAATTCATGATATAGAATACAACAATAACTCACTATCCAGTATTGCTCATGAAACCAAGCCATGATACACACCTTTTAAAAAAATTGTGTAACTTTGCATGTGTTGCGTCTCACATTCGTAGCTTGGCTTTTACATTTAATGACATGTTGATAGCTTTAATTAATTTATGGCTTATTTCAACAGGATATTCCATCTCAAAGCAGCTTTGACGTCCTGGTTCAAAAACCACTTGGAAATGTGGTTACTCCCTGATAGTGCAATCCATTACCACAGTGGGGAAAAAACATGTGTCAACTCTGCACTGTTGCATCAATTCCCAAGTCCCATAAGCAACCCTGAAGTGAGGCGGGGGAAAAAAAGCCAATCAATAATCCATTTTACAATGGAACTTCAACTTCAGTCTGCAACTGAGTGAGCAAATACTATACAATATAATACAGCAAATAACGTAATATAGCAAATGCATTTAGACTGGTTTAACTAAATGTACCTGAAACTGAAATTAAGCTAATTAATTGAAAAGACTAAATAAATTATACTGAACAATGACGTTTTTGACGCGATGAAATCGCAGCTGGTGAGCAAGGTGCTCTTTGTTCATCAGGTCTGTCTCATTACCTACTCAGTGCCCTTGCTCCAGTGTTAATTTCGTTGAGGAATGATTTTGTCAGTTTTCTTCA
The DNA here is from genome assembly GCA_025084515.1 of Ancistrus triradiatus. Lineage (NCBI taxonomy): Eukaryota > Metazoa > Chordata > Actinopteri > Siluriformes > Loricariidae > Ancistrus > Ancistrus triradiatus. Next base: position 17,535 of record JAJAGP010005349.1, read on the forward strand.
ACGACCCTTTTTATCTATCAAAAATGGGACAATTACAATGGATGAAAGACGACACAAACCAGGACGAAAAAGCATCGACTCAATTGTCAACGAATAAAAATGAGACAGAAATGTTTGGCAAAGACGACATCCAATCAGATCTGAGTTAGTTTTGTGGAAGGTAGGGGACTAGTTAGGAAAAGAGCCAATCAGTAACACGGTAAGACGCACACATTTGGCCTAAATCATGCAAGCTCCTATTTTAGTGGTATTACGGTAGTATGACGCACTCCAATTTTATTATGTTCAAGCCAATATTTCAGCGAATAAATTAGGGATTAAACTGTGTTTCCAGTTCCCGGCTTGGATACATTTGACCTTGTCTAAAACGTGTTCAGTGTTCCATCTTCAAGGAGTATTCGGGTAACACAACTCGTAACATTTTATACTGCAATTATGAATAAATGCATATAGAGGATGTGCATGCACACACTTATTATAGCTCATAATATATAATTTATTCCAACTTCATTCAATTCCACAATATCTCATGAGTGTCCACACAGTTTGAGGCAGGTTATTGGTCTAAATTATGAGTGGTGACCATTTTACTGTATGCTGGGGTTTACTGTGTCTGTTTACTAGGGATAGTGGTAGCCTAGTGGTTAAGATACTGGACTATGGATCAGAAGGTGCAGAGTTCAAATCCCACCTCTGCCAAGCTGCCACTGTTGGCTCCTTAAGCAAGACCCTTAACCCACAATTGCTTGTAGCAGTTGTAGCTTAGAACAATTCAGTTGTAATTCGCTCTGGGTAAGGACGTCTGCTAAATGGTAAATGTAAATGTATACTGTTATTATAAATGGATGCATAGAGACCTGAGCTTACATCTTAATTAGATGTCATTCATTCCAACTTGATTCTATTCTAGAATATCTGCTGAATGTCCACACCAGGTTTGAAGCAGATCTATGGTGGAAATTGAGTTAGAACCACTTTAATATATACTGATATTATTAATGCATGCATGTAGAGGATTCATTTTAAAGAATTCAAAGGAAACGTCAAAAAAAAAACAAAAAAAACACCATTTACACTTTTACATTGCAACTTTTACATGTCAACCGAATCTACTTTTGATTGTCGACTAAAACTAAAACCAATTCAAATGACTAAATGATGACTAAAGCCAAATTACATTGTGTCAAAAGACTGACTAAAACTAAATCAAAATTTGCTGTCAAAATTTACACTGGTGTTCCCATTGCTAGAAAATACCCTCTTTAGTCATAATGGAAATGATTGCAGTCAGCTTCCCACAACGTTTAGAGTGCACTTCAAACAGAGATCTGTGGTTAGACCTTCTGATCATCATCAATCCTACTGGTAAGAAATGATTTGCCAGGCTCTATGGGCAAAACAGGCTTGATATATGACGTTCGTTCAGTCAGCTAATACATCAAAAGGTATTATAATAGCAAACAGACACTGATACTCATGGACTCAGCCCTACCTGAGTCACGTATAATAGTAAAACAGAATCATGATGTTCTGAAATGACATGCATTTCACGCTACACAAGACTCACCATTTAGTAATGTGAGAAGACTTTGGAAGGATAATGAAAGAAACCTTTGAAAGCTTGCTCTTGTGCTTGCATAAATCAGCAAACCAGTAATAAAACTGTCTTATTTCTGAGTTTATTATGTGCTGATTGTTACCTGACCAAGTTCACAAACTGTTTCACTCACCAGTTCCCCAACAACAGCAAACCACAGAAATATTAAAGCAGTCCTCTGCCAAACCCCAACAGCTCTCCAACACCAGTGCACCAATCTCCAAATGAGTACACACCTACCAACTCCTGCCGAAAGGTTTCTCTCTAAAGTACAGATAAACACACGGCAGGGGAGGCGTATCCAACATGCATCTCTCAGTGATATAAGGCACGTCAGATATGTGTGTGTCTGCTACTCCAATCAGGTCCATATATAGACCCTAAGGCAGGCATATGGCAGTGTGACTACAGCAGCTGTGCTAGCCATGACCATCATCCCTATCCACGTTCAGCTCCGAGCGCTTGCGATCACCTCCACTAAACCACCCACCTCACATGCGCCAGCACATGAAGTCAAAGTAGGATGCACAAACAGGTGTCTTTTTCACATCGTTAACTTAAAAAAAAAGACATGAGTGAAGATTAGTGCAGGAAGCTCTAGTTTGTGTTTTTGTGGGGCATGAACAGATTAGAATATGCACTTCATTAAATAAGAAAAACACTTCCATACAGGCCCCTGTCCACACGAACACAGGTATTTTTAAAAACGTAGCTTTTTCTATGCGTTTTGACCGTTCGTCCACACGAAAAAACGGCGTTTTAGGTCACTGAAAACGGACTTTTTTTGAAAAACTCCTTCCAGGGTGAAGATTTTCAGAAACTCCGTTTTCAGCGTTGCCGTTGGACTGGGGAAAACGGAGTTTTCTTGCTTGTAACATCACTTTGTGCAGCGTTATCTCCTTTGTTTACATGAGGCGATTTTGTGCAATAGCGGACGTAGCCAAAATAGTGCCAGCTGTAACACTGCTGACCGAACTTGTTACAGATCTACAAATACATTTACAATTATTACTTTTTCATTACACTGAAGAACAGAGGCGTCAGAATGCGCTACGGAGGTCACTACTATATCCATCACACCCACGAAGCAGTTCCCGCCCCCAGCGTCGCCGGTTTGGGACGAGACCCGGTCGGACCTCTCGTTGGTGGGACAGCTTTCAAAACAAAGTGGTTGTTGAAGAACAATGGCGAGAAAATGTTCGTATGCACAGGACGTTGCTGTTGTCGTTGAGTGAGCTGCTTCGCCGGTATATAGGACTGCTGGTTTGGCATTGCTCTTGACAGCGACTGTGTGCGTTTTTGTGTTTTCATGTGTACGAAGTTTTTTTGTTTAAACAGTGCTTGTGTGGACGGGATGTTTTTCATAAACGAATTTAAAAACCCCCGTGTTAAAAACTACCCGTGTGGACATAGCCACAGTCACTGTGAGGTTTATCACCATCATTCTCCAGCATTTTAGCTATATTCCACCAGATACTTTCTTTATTATCCATGTTTTATAGTTGGTGTGTTGCTTGTCCTATAAGCTCTTGTGTTCTGCTAGGCGCAAGATAGCTGTTCTACCCGACAACCGAGCTCTGATTGGTCAGACTGAATTTAACGCATTCGAACAACACAGAAATTAACTCGCAGGCTCTGATTAAAATTTTTACGCAGCGTCGCAGTCCGTCAGTTTTCGGACTCTGTGTGAAGGATTAATAAACGCGTGTTCTTTATTTAAATAATTAAAAAAAGGACTCTGTGTGAAAAGGCCTATAGGGTGTGTTTATGCTAGAGATGCACAGATTGCAATTTCCTTGGCCAATTCCAATTTTTTAAACACATGACTGGCCAATTTTGGCTGATTCTGATTTTTTTTCTGTCAAAAAATGATAAATGACAACATGCAGATAATTTTTGTTCTTTTAATGGAAACTTAAAAAGAAAGATAGCAGCAGCTGCTTGCTTGTGTCTGGCTCTGCACTCAGCAGATTTAGCTTTGTCAAATATCACATTGTGAGGTGATGCCATTTTAAATGTCTTATTTACTTTTGTCATGCATACTGCAAACAGCACTCACTCACTAAAGAACTAGAAGCAGTAGCACTGGAGCACAACTGAAAGCGAACACTTCCTCATCGGCAGCATGCATCACCGCCCATTTGTCTCATAAAAAACAAACAAAAAAAAAACCCACAGTTTAATGGCTGTGTGTGTGACACTGGGGCGCGGTGCACAAGTGTGGCCACAGTAAGATAATCAATTGCCTTTGTCATAGTACAAGTATACAATGAAATTAGGAAAATTACCAAAAACAAAGTCAGTCAAACACACAAAGACTTCATTAGTATTACAATTAGTATTGTAGTGACAGAATAAAAATAAATATTGAATATAAGAAATATTGTACATAAATATTGAGGTATTGCACAGATAGAATAGGGCATTTTGTTTACAATTTTAAACTTATTGGTTCTAGTAATTTCCTTTAATAGCAAGGGACTAAAGTTTCATTGTTAACCACTTACACGATAAATATTCCATTGTTTACACTACAGAAATAAAGGAATGTCTTTTGTCAAATGTAAAATCAATAATTGTGAGAAAATCAAATTGTGAACTCTGTATCGCAAATTAAACCGTAAACAGAGTGAATCGTTACACCCCTAGCTTCTAGCAATTTATTTTAATTGCAGGGCACTGAAGTTTTTGTTTAAAATATTATACAAAAACAGCATTGCTTACACTTCAGAAATAAAAACATCTTGTTGAATGTGAAATCGGTAATTGTGAGAAAATGTTATCGTGAACTCCCTCGAAATATCGTCACACCCCCCAAGCGTTGCGTGTTTATAGTTCAAATGCATGCACTCATCCACGTTCTGACTGTCACATAGCCTAGACCTTTTTCAGCTGCTGCTCTGTCTCCTCCGATGAACACAACGCACCAGAACACTCATTCACCATTCAAATACAAAAGAATTCCTGTGCTTTAAGAAAACTCCTTTCGCTGGAATGTAAGAGCATTAGAAGAGCGACAGCTCTGAGCTGGATTAGGAGACAACAAAAACCAGACATTACAATAAGTCCAGACACCGTTAAGTCTCTAATAGCATCTCAAATCTACCACACACTTGGTAATCCTACTAATTATCCAATTCACTTTTGACATCACTTTCCACACTGCAGCCTAAAGGACAATTAGAAAGTATGACTGACCCCACGTGTGACGCCTCTTTTAGCATTCTCACACACACAGGAACACTTGGCAAATTCTTGCTTGAAATAACAAGAGTAGAACCAGGCAGTAAATCAGGTTTATAATGAGCAGCGTGACACGTGAACCCATAGGACCTCGTGCCTCTGTCAGAGCCAGTTGTACGGAAAATGTGGGCAGGAACTGCACCCAGCCCAATTCTCTACCAATCACAGCACGGGGGCACAACTGGAACAAGATCTCAGTTATTAAAGGCAGTCATATGCAGTGAAATAAAAGACCTCTGCCTTAAAGTAGGCGTGTACCAATATTAAACCATATTGCAATTATGCTTCTAAAAATACTACATGCCTCTAGTAACTTAATTATAGTCTGCTGTCCAACATTCACATTGACAGTCGCTGAGTAATCAACCAACAAGGTTCTCTTTTCTGTAAAGGACATGATGCCCAGGCGCTTTAATGCTGCTTAAAATGGTAACTACATATGTAACTGCTTCCAAAAGTAAACATGCATGCTGAACATGTGTGCAACAAGCAGCATGTTACAAAACAGCTTGCAAGTTCTCAGACCTTACAGAAAACACTAGTATATCAACTGCAAAGTCACCCAATTTCAAAAAGAACATTTAATATTTTTATTAGGAAGGCACGCATTTTTAAATAAACACTTTTAATAAACAAACGTCACGTCTATATGATACTCAGACTCAGGGAGTTACTCAGAGGGCAATAACTCCCCCCTCCACTCCTCCGCTTGACTTACCTGCTAAACGTTCCTGCTGAGGACACAAGGACAAACAATAACTCTAAACTGGGCTAAATAATGCTGATACTCATAATTTCCATGTTATTATATTCAATATTTTATTTATAGAACAACCTTATATTCAGTCTTTATATTGTTAATTTTCATAATATCACCCATTCTATTTTATTCATTATATTTTCTTTACAATATGTTCTTTTTTTTTTTCATTTCTATATTCAGCACCTTTTAGTTAAACTACTACTATAAACATTAATTATGTAACTTAATTCTTACATACATCAATGAATTGCTCAATTAGAGATTTGGGCTTAGATATGTATAAAGCTGCTGTGAGAAAACGCTCTGCTGTAAAAAGTGCTATATAAATAGATTTCAAAATGTATGAAGAAATGAAACTACAAATAAAGCTGTGAAAACTTCTTCAAATGGTTTATACTGTATAGCAAGTAGGGCTGCAACAAAGGACATTTGATAGTCGAATAAGCTATCGATTATTGAAACAAATAATCAATTATTCAGACTCACTCAAATACCAAATAGCTCTTATAAAGAAACTGTCAAAAAATTCAGTGTTTTAATGAACTTTCCTGTTAATACAAAATATAAAACTCCAACACACTTTTCCTGTCAAGACAACAATGTACCGTATTTTTCGGACCATAAGGCGCACTTAAAATCCTTTAACTTTCTCAAAAATCGACAGTGCGCCTTAAAATGCGGTGCGTCTAATGTATGAATTAATTCTGGTTGTGCTTTCTGACCTAGAACCGATTGTAGATGGTACACGGCGCTCATAAATCTGTCAAAATGTTTTAGCACGGTCTTGGTAAGTTATGAAGCTTACGGCAACCGTAGTGCGCAGCATCGCGGAGTAATACGGTATGTGCTTCAGCATTAGGGTACGTGCATTCATTTTCGAAGCGGATTTCAAACTCAACGCTATCGGTCACGCAGTACAACATGGACAATTCAACATTAACGAATCAATGGTACGGAAGTGGAGGAAGCAAGAAGATGCCCTGCGCCAGGTAAAGACCAAACTGAGCTTCCGACGGAACTTAAGAGTTTTGTTTCATTTAATGCGTCTTATAACCCGGTGCGCTTTATCTATGAAAATATACCCGTTAGCAGCCGATCATTGATATTGCATCTTATAATCCGGTGCGCTTTATAGCCCGGAAAATACGGTAATGTGTAAAACTGTCAACTGTTTTTGGAATGTGAACAGGCTCGTCTTGAATAATAGTTAATTGCATCTCCGTTCCAGCACCATTAACGAGTCAAGAGAACATGAATTTCGAAAGAAAGTTAATAAGGATGGCTTTTATGATTCAAGCTAGCTAGCTGGCACACCTACCTTACTGAGGTGAATCATCAGCATTGAGTGATGCTTGTGCTCTTCAGATGCATCAACTAAGGTTCAATTTACAAATATTGTAGAACAGTCGACAACCTCTTTTTCAGAGGTTCTAGCGTGAAAAGTTCCTACACTCATTACGTTTGCTAACTCTCCTGTAAGTTCTAATGTAAAAACATTTCTACTTAGAGCGTGATGACATCATAGAGTAATCGACTATTTAGTTAGTTGGTTGCCAACTAATTTGGTAGTCGAACTTGGTCAACTAAGTCTATTAATCAATGCAGCTCTAATATTAAGTGTAATAAAAATTTCAATTTTCACAGTAAAATGTAACAATTAAAGAATATTCATTTCAACCATATAATGACTGAAGGTCTGATTTTTTCACAAACATCATGAAGCTTGTAATGTGCATTCTAAACTTTTCTAATCTACACTTATTGTAGTACTGTACATCTACAATTCAACTAGAGCACAAGTAGTCGGGAGTCATCAGTATACAACAGCAGAACTTTCTATAGTGCAGTCAATCCCCATGTACCTCATACTCTCAAAAAATGGTTCAGATAATGGGATCATTCCACTATTTTCTATACCTCTTTGGTTCATTCAATTTTCCTACCAAATTTAACTGGGGTCAGCACAGGTGTGGGCAACACAATTTTTAGATCCTGATAGATTCAAATGCACAACCATTGGTACAGAAATGTAAACACAGACAGGCAGATGATTAGGTACTATGGTATTAATCGTTCCAGTGGTGGTTGGATGCCCAGCCATATAGCCTGACTTGATAATTAACTGCTGTTGCAAACAAAACCAACACAAAAGCAAGTGCTTAGGAAGTGCGTGCCAGTATTTGATTGTCGTCACGCAAATGTTAAACACACAATCAACCTGAAGGACGCATTACAACACAACAAACACCTCCGTGTCCAAGCTGCACAAACTGACTGTACTGGACAGGCACTGGACCAACCAAACATGAACTTTTATATTTGTTCAGTGAAATTCATGACACACAGGTAACCTAATCCTTCGTCATAAAAAGCAAACACTGCCTTGAGGGCCAGAATGTCATGACCACATTCTCATTGAATGCACACCATGGTCCATGACTTTTCGTTACTGCAGAATCTTCAAATATACTTTTTTTTTTTAATTTTCCTGAAGCCCTGTTAAAATCACATTTTCAATCAGATTTTTTTCCCTGCAAGTTAAGGAAAGTTCAAGTCCAACACTCAGTGCGTTTCATATCAACATTAGACAGCTGATTCATTAGCAGCCAGAGACCCTGAAGCATTATTCTTCCAAATTCTGACACCAGTGTCTGAACATGTTCACTATTCCCAACATAACGCAACATTTAGGGTGTTGGCTATTTTGAACTGCTGTCCAATTTCTCAATGGACAATTGAATTCCCTGGTCAGTGCATGTCATTATCCATAATAGCCTAAGCACACCATTTTCACAGATATTACACGATGTCTTTCAGCTCTCATTTACTGAAGATGATGGATGGAAATGAATGAAAAATGCTGTCCAGATTCTGTCATTTTACAAATGCCCTACAAATTACAGTGTAACTGGGTATTAGAGAAAGAGTAAGGGAACAGACATTGCTCGAGTTTGTCTCAAATCTTTAGTGCTATACAGGAGGTGAGATTTTAGTATGAGAGGAAAAGGTCTGTTTGGTTTATTTAACATCACTATTATCATCAATGGCCATTTCAGCAACACACACAAGTTGCATCTATACACAAGACAAGTCATATATATGCACTCGGGTCAGGCCAATTTAGCGTAAGCCATTAACCTAATGCATGTCTTTGGACTGTGGGATGAAACCAGAGTACCCAGAGTAATCCCATGTGGACACAGAGGACTCCACAAACAAAGGTCCAAGACCGCTCCACCCTGGGATTGAACCAAGGACCTTCTTGTTGTGAGGCGACGGCGCTACCCACCGAAAGAGGCTGACCAATATAGGATATCTCTGTTAACTACATCATCCAGCTAAGAAGCATCAACCATGCTATTCCCGTTCGCATAGTGTGAGTGCGCCATTACGTTCCCTCACTTCAAAACGGAACAAACTCGGGATATTGTGGTGACTTACGCTGTTGTTGAGCTCCATTCATCCTCATCGGTCACCGCAACAGCATAAGTCACCACAATATCCCGAGTTTGTTCCGTTTTGAAGTGAGGAAACATGTTTTCGTTTCGACGGCTGTATCAGCACCGTGCTGCTCCCGTGCCGGGTCAAATCACTTTTGCAAAGTTTGCATGTTACACATTTTTTAGTTGTGTGAAGCGTGAATTCTGAACGCTGACTTGTTTTGAAGATTACGCGTCGGCTCCGCCTCACTCCGTTCAATCGCTCGTTTTTTTTTTTTTCCCAGCGTTGACAAAGTGCCGCAAGTAACGTAAGCGGATATGATAAGGCGGGGGACACACAAATCATGCGACACAACGAATCGATAATGAAATTCGTTGTCAACACTTTTAATAATCGATTATTATCGATTTTATTGATTCGTTGTTGCAGCCATATAGTTGTTGTTTGCCTTGTTTTTCTTTTTACACTGATTTAGTTTTTCTACATGTCATTTGATCACAGTCCTAAATCATCTACGCTTCAATGTCTCAATTGTTTTGTTTTGACCAGCCACATGTAAAATAAAGCCAATATTCAATTTCGGACACCATGTACCAGCACAGTAAATTCAGACTTCATTAGCACAGAAGTGAATACAATGCTCTCGTGCATTAATCTTCCCCACGGCAATGATATCTTCAAACTTCTCCCTTGATGTCATTTTTTACCGTAGATCCTCTAACAGCACAGAGAAAAAGGGTATGTTCTTGTTGGGTTTACTACACAGATAAGCAGATACTTCATAGTGACTACATTGTGGTTAAGGCTGCTTAATATAAATGGTCGATGATCAATTTTTTTTTCTGCCCTTACTTCTTTATTGTTCAGACAAATTATCAGCATTCTGTTTTACACCACTTATTATGGTGATGGTTGGGCTGGAGAATGAAGTTTAGAGCCTACCCTAGAGTTCACTCAGGCAGAAGTAAACCTCAGACAGGATGGCAGTCTTATCAAAAGGTTTCATAACCAAAAACTCCCACAACCTTCATGTTGGAAGTCCTTCATACCTTAGAGCCACAGGAACCACTGAAAACTATCAATTTCAATTACTAGCATGAATAACAAAAACGATTAAAAATTACCTTTCAGTGTTGGACTGTATGGAGTGAATATTTTATTACATTTCTCCTTTGTGCAAATTGTTAATTAACAATATATACATTGGTGCACTTCTATTAAACATATAGAGGTTTAATAGAAATTCATCAATTGCAATTTTCTTGGCCAATCCTGATTTCCGATTTTTTTTTAACATATTGTCCGATTCCGATTTTCTGTCTGTCCAAGAATTATAAATGACAGCATACAGAAACATTTTTGTTCAACTTTTCTTTTAATGAAAACAACTTCTTTGCTAAAGAAATACAGCAGAGGCTGCTGGCTTGTGCCTGGCTCTGAGCTCTTGCTAGCTTCAGCTTAAATTTATTTGCCTTTGATAGCTTTGTCAAACTCCTAATATTCGGTGGGGTGATGCTGTTTTAAATGTGTCATTAAATCCGTTATTCTGGACGTTTTCGATGTTCTTCGCTTATTTTCGCTGTGCATGCATTGTCAAAAGCTCTGAAGAGCTTCCATCCTCACATAGCTGTGTCTGAAATAGATCCCCCCCTCATTAGTATCCCTACTCCCTCTTCAGTATTGCTCTATACAGAGAGAAACTATTTAGTTGTCCTCTCTGACACCTGATTTTTGTGCTGGTGGTAAAAGGTTAGTTGTGTTTGAGTCCATCATGAGAACTGATCTGCGACTTAGCTTGCAAAGTACACATTTCTGAGCTGTGTCAAACTTTCCATATCCAAACCATGTCCATGCGACAGAAGTACTTTTACTGTTATTTATAAGCTCCTCCTTTTGTGCTTGCTGGGTTCTCCTGTTCGAAATGACTGCCTTGCCTTCACTCTCATCGAGTTTGTGTTGCCTTAATGCGTCTTCCAAACAACAAAAAGGCTGCCATAAAGTTTGCATTTTGTGACAAAATGAAATAGACGATAGAGTATAACATTAAACGACGTATCGGTACGTTTTTTCCTATCATCATGCGATACAGACGGTCATATCGCACAGCCAGCACTAAATCAGAAGTCTAAACTGAATTACACATGCATTCCTCCCTGAGAAGATCTCACCCGCCTTTATTCAGCTTCAAATTTATTTTTTAAATTAAGAGGCCCGAAACTTGCCAACCTCACTATGGTTATGCAGACTTCTAATAGTTAATACATACTGCAATAAGTAATGTTAAGGTCATAGCAGCATATTTTCAGCATTTGCCCCACGACCTGTATTGTAAGCCAATTCTGAATGGATTTTTTTTTAAACGGGGTAAAAATGTTTGCGTCAATAACATGCTATAGACGTACTGAATTAGAATGAGGAAAAATACTGAATTAAACCTTTTACCAGCTACCCAAACGGATTAACGTGCGGAAGGAGGGATAGCCCAACAGAAACAAGCACGTGTTCGGGCTTAACGTGGAAGCTTTTTCATAACAAAGAACCTCTAAAGTTTCTTTCTAAAATAGTCATTCCTTGACGAAATCACGTCAAATAACGTCTCTAAACATCTGGAATTAGATCTCTTCTAGTGCGAGTACAAGGCGCTATGTAATCACACAGCGTGTTGCATCAGCTCCATACATGGGTTTTTTTTTTCTACGAGAGCGCGCGATTATGCGGAACCACGAGCGCCCGGCGCTTTCACAGGAACTCAGTATATATTGCATTAAATCCCACATACAGTACTTCGAAAAACAGTCATTTAACCAAACTCATCATGTCCTACCTCGCCAGGCTCGTACACTGAACACCGAGCTGTGATAAAGCAGGAATAGGTTTCAAAGTGAAGTTAGGCGGGTGTCAAGTAACACAGCGGCGTGCGAAGAGGTGGTAGGCTGAGGTACGAAGGAGTTTCTCCGCCTAAATGACAGCAGATTCCCGCTGAGCACCAGTAACTGATTCAAAACCAAACCACACCTCCTTATGGTCGGAGGGAGAGACACAGGACATCCCGAAGCATCGCAGTTACATACAGTATGTATTTAGTTATGCTGCGCCCATTTATTAATAATGAGAAGGCTTCAGAACAGGCCACACCCTTCCTCATGACCCCTAATGTCCACCTATTTTTTATTCTATTGTATTAATACCTCACATACAATAATGTCATTGGTAGCATGTGATGTTTCATTCTTTGTGGTGATTTTCCCCCAAGATTTAACCCCACTTTTCCTGTTCATGGTCACAGGGCCGCTGGTGCCCATACTCGGGGAGCACAGGCGCAAGTGAGCCCTGGACTGGATGTAGGTCCAGGACCGGCAGAACCCGCAGGGAAGGTGGGCTAGCATATTAGACAACTGCACCACACAAGCACCCTCTTTGTGGTGAGAAATAAAAACTATTGGTTACACTTTATTTAAAGACAACCTTCGGTGCCTGACACTGCACGTGGAGTGACTAAGCTGCCAGTTTGGCCCCTGAGCAAGGCCCTTAACCCACAATTGCTTGGATTGTAAGACTGTATAACTTGTAAGGTCGCTCTGGATAAGGGCGACTGCTAAATGCATAAATTTAAAAATGTAAATGGAGTCTTTTACATTTACATTTACAGCATTTAGCAGACGCTCTTATCCAGAGCGACTTACAAGTTATACAGTCTTACAATCCAAGCAATTGTGGGTTAAGGGTCTTGCTCAAGGACCCTACAGTGGCAGCTTGGCGGAGGTAGGATTTGAACCCTGGACCTTCTGGTCCATAGTCCATTACCTTATCCACTAGGCTACCACAGTCCCCCTTTTTATAGATTCATCGACATTAAGCCTGAAAGCTGTCCTGATACACAATGGCAAAGTCCACACCATTTCTTTCCAGGACAGAAATGTGTTGTGCCTAAACCACTTGTTGAGTCAACAAAGATATTTCTGCCTCTTCTTTATATAAACGTGGATTGATGAATAACTTTATGAAAGCAATGAACAAAGAAGGTAATGGATTTCCCTGTTGACAACAATGTTTCCCAGAATAACTGATGCCAAATCACACTACAAATTAGGCAAGTTATAAATGACAGGGAGCTTGAAGATCTGCCAGTGGGGCCACAGAAACCATAGCATGCATTTAAGGTTTCTGTTGAGAATTTTCTTGGTATCTACAGCGCACCAGTGGGACTGCTTCCCTCATGATCTTGTTATGAGTCAGTGACGAACATGGTGAAAGGTTTCACCAAGACATTATGAAATTGTAAAATCTGAAAATATTTTTGTGTTCAGCTAGACACTGTCTATCATAGTCTCATTTTTGTTCAGGGAGAAAAGCTTTTGAAAATATTTGTTGTCCTTGCTATCTGAATGTACCTGAATTCACAGTGGGTTTTTTTCATATTTTCTTCTGATGGGAAAAATCCTATACCTGCCTATTTCTACTGATTTCAACATAACTTGTGGTTGAGTGGTTGGCTTTAAAGTCAGTAAAGTGCACATTGGGTGGAACTTAGCCTCTTCGTCTTCCACTTTCCTCACAGGTACTGCTTTGTGCTTGCGTTCCCCATGTGTGGTCTTCCATTCAGTAAAATAATCTAATATATTAAAATGCCAGTACAGTAGTAAACAGAAAGAGGTTAAAAATTAATCTACCAAAATCTGAAAATTAATGTAAATTTCAGAGTTATTCATATCAAACCATTTGTCTGTATCAAAGAAGTGTTGGAACACTTTATTATACACTCTAGGAAATTACTTAGAATGTTGCACTACAGGATGTAGTACATTGTTATCATAATACACCCTGAACCAAAATGTCTAACACAACATTCTCCAGTACCATGTACTGTAAATACCTTCTAGTGTAACCCTAGTTGGTCAGGGTTCATCCTACAATAAGTCAGCGATATCCAGGCTATGTCAGAACTAACTTGGTAAACAAGAACAAGATATGGCTTCAAATCATGAAATGACCAGAACATTGTCCAGATTTGACCCCACCAAGCTGGTTTGGGATGACCTGGAAAGAAGGGTGACAGCACATGAACCTACAAGTGGGATCTTTTGCAACAGTGTTGGGTGAAAAAAACACTTATTATTAATCAAATATTTGATTTACAAAATGCCACAAGGCTGTTCAGCTACTATATCCAAAGTAGCCAATATGTGGCTACTTTTGATAGATCAATTAGATTTCATTTTGTTAAACAAAACCATGATTTTGGTATCTCCATTTGCTTAGTTATTCAGTGCTTTTCAAGGTTCACTAAATCATTAAACTGCATAAATATCAATAAAACTGGAAAAATAGGGTTGTCTAACTGGTAATGCATGTTACACACTGTGGTGGAAAAATTGCAAACGTGGAAGAACAGAGTCACACAGACACAGACACGGGTGCTGGAATGAAGTAATAGACAGTTTAATATCTGCGCAGAGATCGACCCAAATACAAAGATGCCTAAGCAGTTGTATGTGAGCGGATGAGGAGGCTTTCATGCTCCTCATTTTATACTAAAAAAATAGGTTCTTATTGTCTTACACGTTGATTGAAATAACTTTTCTTGCAAAAACATACAGACACTCTTTGTTCTCCCACAGTACGCCCTGTGAAGGCCATGACACTTATATGCTCCCTTCCACAACCATGTTTTTTGTCTCTGAGATGCTTACCAAAGTTCAGAGGCAAATTCTTGATACATTGTGTTCTACATGTATGAGTGAAACTCAACATTTGTTCCCTTAACGCAATAATCAGCAAAAAACAAGTTTGCACAAGGTTATACTGGCCTAAAGCCTTCATTTTGAAAAGCAATGTAAAATAATGAACAGTAAAAATTTCCTTCACACACACCCTGCACACAACCATCGGCCAAACTTCTTCTCAATCATAATCCTCCCATTTTTAATGCCTCACACCATAGCAACAGTCTAGATTAGTGCATGTCTCTATTTTAATGTCACTATCACCACCTATACATACATATATATATATATATATATATATACACACTCAAGTCAATGCCAGTTTATCTTAATCAATTAACCTAACATGCATGACTTTGGACTGTGGAAGGAAACCCACAGAGACACAGAGAGGACCCAGGCCGCTCCACCCTGGGATTGAATGCAGAACCTTTTTGCTGTGAGGTGGCAGTGCTACCCACAGAGCCACCATGCCCCCTGTATATAGTTGTCACATGCATGCCATTATATGGTGAACGGAACTGAAAGGACCTGCAAACTTTTTGAAAGTCTTGGTCATAACTTTTCAAGTCTGACTGGTCACAGAAAGTGAATGAAATTAAAAGGAAAGTACAAAATTTTCTGTTGATAACAAATATTTTTAAATACTTTCTAAATAGTTTTAAGGGACTTAATCATGAAGGACTGGATACTGAATCAAACACAACAGGAGTCATAATAGGCTAAATGTTTGTGTATAAAAGTTCACATACTGGAATCCGCCTGAGAGCCCAATCTTCCATCCTCCACCCAACCATGGTCACCTGACTGTGCTGTGTTGCCCTCCTGCCCTTATTATCCTATTTTTTGCAAACAAAAATATGGTTACCCTAGTTCAGGGTACTGCTTAGCAAATGTTTTTTGCTGTATGAAAGTATAGAGTATGTGTACATAAAAAAAGCAAAGTGTCCTCTGCTGTCTCACAGCAAGCATCTTCTTAAGATGTACCTTATGATTAAACACTGAATAAAACAAATATTAATGTTGCTTTAAAGTGGACAGTGAAGGTAGATATAAGGAGATGCAGATTTTGATTTCATATATTTTTCATAGAGTTTGCAGGTTTTCAGGTCTTCTCTGGTAAATAACCTAATAGGTTGAGTTATTAAAACACTCCACAACCATAGCTACATTTCAGCTAGAGGGGTTTGATTGCATACGGCTTGATTTTCTTTATATTTGGTTTGATAAGAACTCTAAGAACTCTTAAACATGTTCAGTCTCACCAGAGGAGGGTGGGTTTTTTGAATCCGGTTCCTCTTCAGGTTATCTGAGGTTTCAGTTTTCGTTTCCACTGTATGTTTCACTGTTTTTTTTTCAGTTTGGGTCTAGAATCAGTTCTTTTGAATGCTGCTTTGCAACAGTGTCTATTGTTAAACGTGCTATATATGCATAAATAAACTGAATCTGAACCTGAACTATGAACAGGAACAACGGAGTGCCAAAAATGCTATATACAGTTTAATTAAGAATTGAATTGTAAAAAATTTGGTTTCATTCATAAATTTTTCTATAACATCTCATTCTCCCTGTATTTGCTCTATCAGTACTTACAAAACAGGATTTATTTGACTGTGTATTGCAAAGACCACGCTACCACTTTTGCTACCATGCTGCCCCTTACAAAATACGAAAACGACTGACTATTTGTTTGGTCAAGAACAGAAATAATTGCAAGTTGTTTTCTTGGTCTGTATATAATTAATCTTAAATTCAGTTATAAATTCAACTGTACTGAATGTTCAGGAGCATAAAACATGAACATGATGAGACAACATACAGCACACTTACTAAATCAGGTAAATTTATGCATGAAGGAAGTCAAAGCATGACTTCAGTCCAGAATGTCAGCTATGAAGTATTATTACACATATCATGTATGGTGATAGCTGATAGTGCCCCCATACAGTGTCTCATCACACCTTGTCAAAATCCTTACCTTTTGTTACATTATACCCTAAAATAAAATAATTAATGAAATAAATATGTCATTTCTAGCAGTATTCACATATTGTAACCCTCAGCATCAACAATAAAATAACATTTGAATAAGTTCTGACAAATTCCATAAAGTTGAATCAGTTCATCTGGACATAAGGTAGTTGGGAAACTTCCCCAAGCTTTTGTCCTTATGTCCAGATGAACTGATTCAACTTTCTGGGGTTTACTGATATGGATTGTTGAGCATACATCAAGGATGTTTAACAGGGAAGCTACCAAGATGCCAATGGTAACTTTGTAGGACTTTAACTAGTGTTACAGTCGTATGAAAAAGTTTGGGCACCCCTGATAATTTTCATGATTTTAGTTTATAAATCATTGGTTGTTCAGATCAGCAACTTGAGTTAAATATATCATATAGCAGATGAACACAGTGATATTTGAGAAGTGAAAT
>JAJAGP010005350.1:0-34732 GCA_025084515.1 Ancistrus triradiatus
TGCAGGGAGTTGGGGTGAGAGTAGAGGACGTGGAGGACAGGGTGAGGTGGAAACCTTTAAGTCGCTGTGGCGACCCCTGATAAAGGGAGAAGCCGAAAGAAGAAGAAGAAGAAGATGTTGTGTTATTAAACATATCTGTCTGGTTTGTCCAACTTGCAGATTAACTTTTTCGAAACACAATTTTTGGTAATAATGTTACAGCTTGCTCCAAATATACAATGGTTTCAAGTTTTATTGTTACTGACACAACAAAATTCTGTTGAAACGTCCCGAGTCAATGCTGTTGAGGAAAGCACAATATAGGGGCATAGAACAACATAAAAGTACTATTGTACAAGTTGTAAAACTGAGTTCATGTGATATTGCACTTTTGATGGGTATTACACTTGTGTACCACTGGCATACTTGTACTGGTGACACACATACTACATTTGTGTCACTTGTTGTGCTGAGAACAGACGGTTTCCACTGATCCAATCTCAATAATTGTATACACAAAGCAATATTTTGTACTTTGTTTTATGTAGGGATGTCCTTCTGAAGCCACTGACCCATTTACCCATAGATCATGGTAATGAAGTTTTTCTTATGACTTTAACATAACTTCAACGGTTACAATGTTTAATAGCCTAGCCATTACTGTTCAACTCTGATTTGCATTATGATAAGATGTGAGAGCACATGGGGGAATGTGTGGCTCAGTGGTTAGTGCTCTGGGCTACAAATCTGGTGGTTGGGAGTTCAAACCCAGGCTCGCTTGAGTCAGGCCCTCTCTGCTCCAGGAGTGTTGACCCACGCTTTGAGCCCAGTTTGGTTAGCTGGGGTATGTAGAAAGAAAAATTGTTATTCTATTTATTATACACTGGTGTAGATGTTTAATGATAATGAAGATTTAAGTGACTATTGCAAAATTATCAGTTTTTCCGGTTGACATGACAACTGGTCAAAAAACAAAGACAATGAAGTGTTTTCAGACCTCAATTAATAATACAAATCATACAAAGAAAACAAATGCTTTTTTTTTTTAACAAAACAGTATTAAAGTTTTACCTTTGTCTTGTACTTTTCTCAATAAATAAGGTGTGGTTTAGGTGATCACCTAATCAGTAGCTCATTAAGTAGAATGAGACGTGTCTGCGTCGGAATTCATCAGATACTGGAATGGAATTGCTGCCTTACGTGTAGATATGCTGATTTTTCAGAAAATTCCACAGCTGCATTTTGAGAGGAAACCCACACAAGCATGGGGTGAACCTACCAAACCCCCACACACCGTAACCAAGGGTGAGGCACAACCTCAGGTCCACGGAGCTCACGTGGCTTTCATGTGGGTGGTCCAGTTTCTCCCCAAATGGCAGGTGAATGGATTGCTCTCGATTGCCCTTACATGTTTGTGTTTCTGAATAAACAAAAGTTCACTCAGCACATACTATTCTGTTTAGAAGCATTTAGGTCAGTTTACTCTGAAACTACGTTGAAAGTTGGTTTTCTGAACCTTGCGCGATAGTCTAGCAGTCAAAAATAAGATTGCACCATTTATAGCATACCATTTAAAAACATTTGAGACTTGTTACCTTGTTTGTTTGCTTGTTTTTTGGGGGGATTTTTTTTCCATGACTCAGTTGGATGAATCACTTGTTCTACCATGAGTCATGTTTTAATGGTAGGCTAAAGTTATGTAACGGGGACCTTTATTCTACATTTTATATGTCCTGGTCAGAGTCATAGAGAATACGTGTGCCCTGGACAAGATGCCAAGACATTGCAAGGCCAACAGGGGTTGCCGTGGCAGTGCTGGGGATGATCCTCAGACTCAGTCAATGAAATGACACCCAATCCAGCAACACCGGGACTCAAGTCTTCTCAGTGATTGACTGGCGTGTTAGTACTGTGCTTCCTGAGCACCAACTTTTCTATTGGTTACTTAAATATTATATCATTTTTTAGGGAAAGAAACATGGAACCATCTTAGGGTATATCTCAAAAAGCTGTTTGGTGAGAGGCTAAATATATTTTTAAGTAATACTTTACTTAAAGTTTTAATCCTTACCAGTAAAGCTGGGGAGCAGTATACAGAGATCCCTCCTCCCTCCCGGAGCTCTTTCAGACAGACAGAGAGAGAGGTGAGTTCACCAGGCGAAGTTTTAGCTCCCTGTGGAATGTGAATCCATCTCTCCTCTATCCCATAAGCCTGCTGGACTGCTGCCAGCATTCCCCAGAATGCACCTGGGTGAAGTCATGCTACTGAGAGCAACCAGGCTCTATTTACTACAGGTTCTCATTCGTAGACGAATACAATGAAAGGACAGCACTGTTTTTAAAGCATTCATTAAACACTATTTACTGCTTGTTTCATTATTTTTGTGTTTTTCATACAACCTCAAACCAGAAAAAGTTGGGACAGTATGGGAAACGGAGATAATAACCCAGTTTTCATTACATTTACGTTGACTTTTATTTCATTGTAGACAGTATGAACCTGAGATATGTCATGTTTTGTCTGGTTTATTATTATTTCATTTGCTAATAAACATCCATCCCTGCATTTCAACCCTGTAACACATTCCAATAAAAGCTGGGGCGAGGGCAATTTAGGGCTAGTAGTGAGGTAAAAAATAATAATAATGATATGATTTCAAACAGGTGATGTCAACGGGATTGTAATCATGATTTTGTCTTTGAGGAGCAAAGATGGGCAGAGGATCTCCAGTTTATCAACAAATACGTGAGAAAATGAATTAAATGTTTAAAAACAAATGTACCCTTTATAGGTCCTTGCCCTTTATGCACTGAAATTCTTCTGGATTCCTTGAATCCTTTAATGATATTATGCACTGTAGAGGGAGAAATATGTAAATCCCGACCAAATCTTTCTTTGAGCAACAATGTTTTTACACCTTCCAATAATTTTCTTACACATATGCTGATAAACTTTAGTTTCTCTGCTCATCTTTGCTCCTCAAAGACTCAGCATTTTGTGGAAACTGCTTTTGTATTAAATCATGATTAGAATCATCTGTTTGAAATCACTGCATTATTTGTTTTATTACCTCATTACTAGCCCTAAACTGCCCCATCCCAACTTTTTTTGGAATGTGTTACAGGGTTGAAATGCAGGAATGGATGTTTATTAACAAATTAAATGAACCTGACCAGACAAAACATAAAATATCTCGGGTTCATACTGTCTGCAATGAAATAAAAGTCAAAGTAAACGTAAGAAATACTGCGTTTTTTTTATTATAGGCATTTTCCATACTGTCCCAAGTTTTTCTGATATCGGGTTGTCAAAAAGTCAAAAGCAGAGCCACAGTATTAATCGTAATACCAAAATAAACTTCTGAGAACATGTGATTGTGTTTTTTCCCATGTGTTGATGCCACACGCATTTTTAGCGTGAAGTGATTCAATGTGACCACACATTTTGTAAACTACAAACCGATGCTCTGATCAGAACCAGGCTTCTGTAATGAAATGACAAAGTCAGTGATCTATGTAAAAAAAATGAGTAAGACTTTTTTGACCCTTTGTGCTCGGGTGGTGCAGCAGTTTAAGATGCAGGACCACCCCAATCATCCAAACGGCAAACCCCTACCTAGCTCTGCAATGGAGTGGCTCTCCGTTCAGGGTAGTTTGTTCCCTGTACCGACCAAGGTCTTAACAATTATAACAACTTATATTAGGAAATAATAATCTTCAGACTTTGTAGCCATAAACATCTGGTGAAATTCTAATCAGTTTAGCATGTGTATTTTACTGCCGAAAATATTATTTATGTGAAACTTTGATGTTTTGCTTACTTTTTCAGTTCTGCATATTGATTTACTTTGCATTAATGACATGCATAAGTTTGTTGAACTGTTGCACACGTACATTTTTAGGGCACAGACACAAGCAGAGAGAAAAGTTTGTGCTCTGCTTAACACTACAAGCGCCGTGCCGGCTTCACCAACGTATACCAAGAGGTGCTGAGTGCCGATAATTTGACTGCTGTGTTTAAAAGCTAATACTGCAATGCCTGTTCTGGAAATGAGTGCTTCTTCAAAGTGGGCTCATTCCTTCTTGGTTGTGTGCAGCAAGCGAGGTACAGTATGTTTATTCATGTTTATATTTCATTGTGCACGTTTGTATTTTGTTTCTACAGTGTGTGTGTGAAGACTAACCCAGCCTCCACCACAAGGAGAGCTGACGTTTGGGATGCTGGGTGAAAGGAGTTGAGTCATGCCTATGATGAGATAAGGTTTTAGTTGCACTTCGAGGTTCTCTTCATTTCCTGACACCATTGTCAAGCCCAGGCATTTTTGAAGTCCACACTTGGGTCTGTTGGAACCCTAAAGATTGGATTGTGCTTCAAATTTTTCTGGATTTGTTTCCAGATGTTGCAGGCACAGTTATCTGAGGGAAGGGAGATTAGAAGACTGGGGATTATCACCCAGTGCCTCCAAAGCAACCCTTACTCAACCCGGTGATGGATTGATTCCCTGATCAGGGTAAATGCTCTTCTTCTGAATTGCGGGAAAGGCACGTGGCCCCCAGTAAATTAGATTTCCTCCATTTTTAAATGGTCAAAGTCAAAAGTATTCCTATAGCACTTTTTACTATGGAGCATTGTCTCAAAGCAACGTTATACTTTTCTATTATTTACATTTATGTCATTTTCCTGACGCTCTTATCCAGAGCTTGGATTGTACAGTCTTATAATCCAAGCAATCCAAGAGCCTTGCTCAACAACCCAACAGTGACAGCTTGACAGAGGTGGAATTTGAACCCTAGACCTTCTGGTCCAGAATCCAGTAACTAGGCTACCACAGTCCTCTCATCTTCTATTATCTATTTCCAGATTGAGCAAGCCTAGGGTGACAATGGCAAGGAAAAACTCTCAAAACATTACAAGGAAGAAACGTTGAGAGAAACAAGACTCAAAAAGGGACCCAACCTACTTGGGCGGCTTAGATGATAAATGTAAGAATAAACAAAGTTATCTAATTAATACGTTTATAGTATTGTTAAATAAACAGACACTAAATGAACAGAGAGAACATATTAAAATGTAATAATATGTAGAGTAATAAATTAGAGATAATGTAATATTGTTAAGAGTATAATAATTGTCTCAATATGAACTGGCCACTCGGGTCATTAGAAATGCTTTTGAAACCTTTTCCAGCTTTACATTTACATTTACAGCATTTAGCAGACGCCCCTTATCCAGAGCGACTTACAATTGGTACAGTCTTACAATCCAAGCAATTGTGGGTTAAGGGTCTTGCTCAAGGACCCAACTGTGGCAGCTTGGCAGAGGTGGGATTTGAACCCTGGACCTTCTGGTCCATAGTCCAATACCTTATCCACTAGGCTACCACAGGCTACCACAGTCCCATCGCATCTCTACAGCTCTAACAGTCGTAAGGCATTGTTTTATCTGGCATATGGTTTACATGAGCCTTTTGTGCCTTTTGTGCCTTTTATTTAAAAAAAAAACAAAAAAAAAACTTTATTTCTAGTCTGAACTGTGAATAATTAATCAAAGTATTGAGTAAAGACATGAAAAATGCAATTGTATAATTATGTTTATGTAGAATGTGCTTCCTATTATGACTTATTTGGATTGTTATGCAGAAGATCAGAGCAGATTTTGGGAGTAATTAATGCAAGAAATCCAGATAATTCCAAAAGAATCACAAACATTTCTTTTTATTGTGGTTGTATATTTTAAATTGGAAAATGGGCCTTCTCAATCAGAGGATTTTTTCCTGTACAAACAAGCAAGTAAGGAAGCTAATCAAAGCTCAAGAAATACAGAGTGGGTGGTGGAGATTGGCTTCACGTCTTGATTAATGACAACCACAAGATGAATTAAGCCCATCGCAGTCCAATGGCAAAGACAATAAACCCGGGCTGTGTTGCCTCCTTGTGTCCAACGTTATAAATTACACTTTCCTATAGTCTGTCCGCTCGAATTGACTTGCATCAATAAATTGCACGTGAGTAAATAAACCGTTTCTACATATACTTCCTCTCCACTGCTGGCATACATGTATCACGCGTCGTTAGTGTCATTTTTAATGTTCTTCCATTACACTACAACTCACAATTAATGAAACGTTCAACCCCAGAATCTGACAACAACAGGACTGTGCCCCCTGCTTGCAGAAGAAGTGTCAAAAGCTTCTCAGGAGATCAGCGTTTAGCTCTAAACCAGTGGTGGGCAATATTATCTGTTCTTTACTTAAGTCAAATTACTACTAATCTGGTCAAAAATACCCAAGAAACAGGTGAAATATGCATTATATAGTTTAGTCACGTATAAGTATAAAGGTGCATTCTACTAAATGCACTTAAATGTAATAAACAAGTAAGTGTATTTATTTTTTTAAAAGTCTTTATAACTCAATTTTTGAAACAGGGTGCCTTTTACTGAGGGCACGAGGTACAGATCCATGACACAGGGGGTACATAATGCTACCACTACATGATAAAACAAAACAAAAAACTTTCATATTTGAGGAATCTGCTAAATCGCTCATAACTACACATGCCAGTATTCAATAAGTAGTATATCATGCATCATGCATATTGCATTACAGAAATAATCAAGTAAGGTACAGATACCTAAAATACACAAATTGACAAAAAAACAGACATGAACAACAACAACGAAGAAAAACACCCAGATAGAAATGTCGGATTGCTGCAAAACTCGGCATGCTGTTATGTCTCAGATATGTAAATCATTACAAACTTATCCTTTTTCTCTAATTTTTTAATCACTTACATACTGTATATAATCATTATATTCATGCAGTGGGGCAAAATAGTATTTAGTCAGCCAGTTGTAATTATGGTGGAAAATAAGTTATTTGGTCAATAACAAAAGTTCAACTCAATACTTTATGTTGGCAATGACAGAGGTCAAACATTTCCTGTAAGTCTTCACCAGGTTTGCACACACTGTAGCTGGTATTATGGCCCATTCCTCCATGCAGATCTCCCAGCTCACTGCAGGTCATTCATCAGGTCCCTCCATGTAATTCTGGGATTTTTTGCTCACCATTCTCATGATCATTTTGACCCCACGGGATGAGATCTTGCATGGAGCCCCAGATCGAGGGAGATTATCAGTGGTCTTGTATGTCTTGCAATTGCTCCCACAGTTGATTTATTCACACCAACCTGCTTGCCTATTGTAGATTCACTCTTCCCAGTCTGGTGCAGGTCTACAATTTTCTTCCTGGTGTCCTTCAACAGCTCTTTGGTCTTGGCCATGGTTGAGTTTGGAGTCTGACTGTTTGAGGCTGTGGACGGGTGTCTTTTATACAGATAACGAGGTCAAACAGGTGCCATTAATACAGGTAACGAGTGGAGGACAGAAGCGCTTCTTAAAGAAGTTGTTACAGGTCTGTGAGAGCCTGAAATCTTGCTTGTTTGTCGGTGACCAAATACTTATTTTCCACCATGATTTACAAATAAATTCTTTACAAATAAAGTCCTACAATGTGATTTCCTGGATTTGTTTTTCTCATTTTGTCTCTCATAGTTGAAGTGTACCTCTGATGAAAATTACAGACCTCTCTCATCTTTGTAAGTAGGAGAACTTACACAATCAGTGGCTGACTAAATACTTTTTTGCCCCACTGTACATACATGTTTTTGCACATTGTAAATGTGATGATCACTCGGGCTGCTTAGTAAAACACATTATGACAGCATCAGGTATGAATGTCACTCTGTCTATTTGTTTTGTAACCTTGTTAAGTCGCCAAACTCTCTGGAGCACAGGGTAAGAAATCCTGGTCTAGAGCAAAATCCAGATAGTAACCAGAATAACTAAGGCCGTGTTAACGGCAGGAGTTTCCTGTCTATGAGGCTTAGCAACCTCCTGCATTGTGAAATCGACCCAGCAGATGAAGTTCTAGCATGTTTTGAAATTTGTGCATGACAACGACACAAAGCTTTGGGTGTTTTAACTTCTGCAACTTCTGACCAGATCTAATGTGGTTTACTTGGTTTATGACTTGTGAACTAAACAGCACTTTAGAAAGACATAAACATACATAGGTCTGCTTTTTATATGTGTGGAATAGATTACAGGAAGCACAGATGGACGTCACCCGTGAGTCATGTAGTCATTAAGTGCAGACATACCTCGAATATTTCAGGAGCTGACAGGACTAGCACAACAGTACCATTCTGGGAAGGAGTAGTCGATCATACCCAGGTGTGGCCAAAAGAATTGAACATAGCTTCCGGAGTGAGGAGCACACGTTCTTAAAGCTGCTGAGCAGAGGCTCGGGTTCAAACGTGGGTCACGGAATATATCTATAGGTAAGTGTAAATATTTGTTGCTTTTATAAAAATGTATGTTTTCTGCACTTTAAAACGTTTACTCTCCAGTTCAACAGTCAATTGAAGGGCTGCAAAAATATTGACACACAATGTCATACGTAAAAAAAATATACATATTAAAATAACAAGATGTTACCAAATCGTATTGAGAGAGTTGAAATCGTGATGAGTAGCACACGGCCAAATCAGTCTTTATGTTATTATTGAAATAACATATGAGTTTTAATTTTTTTATTGTTCTGTAAGTGTAAGTTTCTCAAATCCTCAGAATCTTCATTACTGCAATATACACTTTATTAGGTACACCTTGCTAGTAGCCGGTTGGACCCACTTTTGCCTTCAGAGCTGGCTTAATTCTTCGGAACATAGATTCAACAAGGTGCTGGAAACATTCCTCAGAGATTTTGGTCCGTATTTCCATGATAGCATCCGCAGTTGCTGCAGATTTGTCGGCTGCACATCCATGAGACGGCTCCCGCGTTCCACCACATCCCAAAGGAGCTCTATTGGATTGAGATCTGTGGAGGCCATTCAAGTACAGTGAACTTATTGTCATCCAGTTTGAGATGATCTGAGCCATCAGAAGATGGTACACTGTGGTCATAAAGGGAGGAACATGGTCAGCAACAATACTCAGGTAGGCTGTGGTGTTTAAATGATGCTCATTTGGTATTAAGGGGCCCAAAGTGTACCAAGAAAATATCTCCCATATCATTACACCACCAGCAGCCTGATCCGTTGATACGAGGCAGGATAGATCAAAGCTTTCATGTTGTTTATGGCAACATTTTGCCAGTAATTTTGGTGAACCCTTGTGAACTGTAGCCTCAGTTTCCTGTTCTTAGTTGACAGGAGTGGCACCCGGTGTGGTCTTCTGCTGCTGTAGCCCATCTGCTTCAAACTTTGACATGTTGTGCATTCAGAGATGATCTTCTGCATACCTCGGTTGTAAGGAGTGGTTATTTGAGTGACTGCTGCCTTTCTATCAGCTCGAACCAGTCTGGCCATTCTGCTCTGACCTCAGGCATCAACAAGGCATTTTCACCCAGAGAACTGCCCTCATTGGATATTTTCTCTCTTTCGGATTATTCTCTGTAAATCCAAGAGATGATTGCTTGTGAAAATCCCAGTAGATTATTAGTATCTGATCTAGCACCAACCATGCCACATTCAAAGTCACTTAATTCACCTTTCTTCCCTATTCTGAGGCTCGGGGTTGAACTTCAGCAGGATGTCTTGATCATGTCTATATACCTAAATTCCTTGAGTTGCTGCCATGTGATTGGCTGATTAGATATTTGCCTTAAGGAGTTGAACAGAGCCCTGTGAGTGTATGTTGTCTTCACGGCGACTTAGCTTTTCAGATTCAGAATGACTCAGGGTTTAAGTTTCTTTGAAGGAGGTCAACATTACACTAATAAAAAAAAAAGACATTATAACTTCTAACCTTTATCAGCACTGTCAGCATGACACTAATGTTAAATCGCCTATAATGGAGCATATTTAGCATTACGCTAGTGGTGATACAAATGCTAAAAACTCATTGTGTATTTCATGACATGTGGATGGCACATATTTATGATTTTATAACTCTTATTCTGGTTAAAGTAACTTACATAAATGAACCACAGCAGCTAGGCAATGCTGTGAGCAAGCTTGCTATCCAGCTAGCCTGTTATCTTGTGGTACACAGGTATGTTTTCACATTACTTTAGATTGTGAGTGTGTCAAAAGAACATGGATTATGGTACTGTAATCAACACAGAGAAGGGCAGTAATAATTCTGTGATGGTTGAGGAGATGATGCTGCTGACATCTTAGTAGTTTGAGTCATCATGGGATTTTCCACACTCACTTGGCTAGAGGCACAATGTTCTCTGCTTTGAACAGTCACGTAATAAGAGTATGAGTGTTACGTAATAAGCCTTTTGCTGTAAGCTGAACCGACCTTCGTTGAAAGCCTGATTTGTAGCCTTCAAAAATACTAATAAATATTGATAAATTTCCACACTGACAAAATTATTATAAACCCTAGAGAATTCAGTGCAGTGATTCAGATGGGAAAATGATACAAAGGAAAAGTAATAAAACTTTATTTATTATTATTTTAGTTGTTTTACTTACTTACTGAATACTGGTCATCACAATACCAAAGACATGTTGAGTCTTGATGGTTCTATCTGGCCAGATTGGACACCAAGCACTCATGACTGGCCATGCCTTTTGGCCAGATTCAGAATTATTTAGGGTTTAAGTCTAGATATTTCTTTGAAGGAGGCTAACATTACACTAATTTAAAAAATACAACACATTATAACTTCTAACATACAACTTCTAACTGACAGGAGGCTGGACTTGGGAATTATCCCCTGGCTCTGTAAAATGTACATTTATGTCATTTGGCAGACACCTTATCTTCTTATCAATTTCTACAGTCTTACAGTCCAAGGAATTGTGGGTTAAGGGTCTTGCTCAAAGACCCAACAGTGGCAGCCTGGCAGAGGTGGGATTCTTGCATAGTCCAGTGCCTTAACTGCTAGGCCACCACAGTCCCTATTTACATCGCTTAACATCCACGATACGTTCTATGAAAATGCACGTTATGCGATCTGGACTTTATCTGAACAGCATATTAAATATATGTAGGTCTACTTTATATGTATATTATATAGCATGCTATAAAAGATACTGTAGTGTGGTAGATATCGATTAAATAGCCCAGATACTGCAGTGTTTCCCTTGCATTTACTTATTTAATGTAATACAAAGATGCTCTCTCTCTCTCTTTCTCTCCTCTCTCTCTCTCTCTCTCTCTCTCTCTCTCTCTCTCTCTCTCTCTCTCTCTCTCTCTCTCTCTCTCTCTCCCTCTCCCTGTCTTTTATATATATACATATATATACATAAATGATTATATAATGCCAATGATGAGGATGATGGTGGCATTGGAAAGCCAACATATTTAATTGTTTTAATGTTAAAGCTGTCTGACGAAAAACATCATCACTTACTTTTAGTCAAAAAGTCAAAAAGGGAGAACTTGCCTAGATGTAATGGAAAAACACACCATGGGACCAAATGCTGTGTTGTGCAACACTGGGAATTGGGCTGAAGAAAAAAAAGAAATATGAATTCATATAAAGTTCTATTCATAAGGGAATTCTCCAACTCAGGCCTGTTTCTGGACTGCTTGTTGTACAGGGGCACATGCAGAATTTAGAGGGGCACAGCTGTACCCCTTTGCTTATTAATCAGTCGCAAGGGCACAATTGTGCATAAAAATAAGCCTCTTCAACACTAAATAAATGAAGTGATTTAAAGAAAATAACATTAAAGAATTTTTTTATTAATTGCATTATGAGTTTCAATAATTTTGTTTATGCCGACGTAACGTTATTGAATATCTTTATCAGCATTAGAGCATTATGGGAAGTGTAGTACCTGTAGAGAAACTGTAAATTGTACAGTGGGGCTTGAAAGTTTGTGAACCCATTAGAATTTTCTACACTTCTGCATAAATATGACCTAAAACATCATCAGATTTTCACACAAGTCTTAAAAGTAGATAAAGAGAACCCAGTCAAACAAATGAGACACTCACTAATATGTAACATTGGATCATTTTCCTCAATCAATAAATGACCAAGTATAATATTTTGTCTCATTTATTTAACTGGACTGTAAACAATTGTAAACTGTAAAGGCGTGTCCTGCCCAGCAATCCAGGATAAAATTGACTTTTTACCCCTGTGATTTTAGTGGGGCACGTGCTGCAGTAAAGTGGGTCTGGTGATGTCCCTGCTCCAGCTTCATTCACCTTCACTTTGCTCTTGTTACTCAGCATTAGGGTGTTTTTTGTCAGATGTCACTTTTTTGCTGTAATAGTGGAGCAAAATTATACCTGTTAGTTATAGTTTGATATCAATTACCGACAAAGAACACCTATAAATCCAATTTCTTACTCTTTTGATCCTACAGGAAGGGAAATAATCACTCTGTGGAATCCTCTGATGGAGCAGCAGTATAGACCAGAAAATGCCACTTTCCTGGATTCAGAATTCCGCTACACGCTCTTCCCCGTCTTCTACGGCCTGGTGTTTGTACTGGGGCTGGTTGCCAATGCGTATGCCCTGTTTGTCCTGCATCACATGAGGGAGGCCAAGGCTATGAATGAGATACGCATCTACATGACCAACCTCACAGTGGCAGATCTGCTGTTCGTCTGTGTGCTTCCTTTCTGGATTAGCTATTACCATCATTACGGCAACTGGCTGTACTCGGACGCTCTGTGCCGCATCACTGGCTCGTTGTTCTTCATCAACACCTACTGCTCGGTCTTCTTCCTCACCGTAATCAGCATCAATCGATACTGGGCTGTGACTCGGCCGCTGGTGGCTGCTTCTTCTGATTGCTGGAAACGCGGGACCATCATTTCAGTGTTGGTCTGGGTCATCACTCTGGCTTCAGCGGCCAATCAGCTCGCAGGCACCGGCATACAGGAGGATGGCCAGGTCTTGCGATGCTTTGAGGGTTACCAGGACGAGTCTTTTAATGCCAGGCTTGGAATTGCAGTGACCCACTTCATCATTATCGGCTTGTTCTTCATACTCTTTCTGCTTGTGGTGTTATGCAACATATTCATAGCTCGCACCCTGCTAGCGGTGCCCATCAGCCAGCCACGAGCAAGCACTGGCAAACGGCCACATGGCACCAAGCGCCGGGCCATGCGGATGCTGTGTGCGGTTATAGGTGTGTTCGTGGTGTGTTTCGTGCCACACCATGTAGTGCAGGGACCCTGGGTGCTGGCTGTGTTACAGCTGACCAGCTGGGGCGAGGACGTCCGGCAGCATCTGAATGATGCCCACCAGATCACGCTGCTCCTCATGGGGCTCAACTGCGTTTTGGACCCCATCGTGTACTGCTTTGCCACCAGGAAGTTCCGCAAGTATATCCAGGGCCACCTGCGGCGGGTAAAGGAGAGAAAACATTGCTCCCTCCATACCAGCACCACTGGTTTGTCGCTGAAGTCCAGAAAACAGAGTGAAATTCTCAGCGTCTTTGGGGAACAGGCAGGGTAGCAGAGACGATCTTGAACAGCCTCTTGAAGTGAGATGCTTTGAATGCTTTGTGCTAATCGGTACACATTGTATCACAGGCCTGAGTTTTGTTAACATGCACCTAATAATCCAGTCATAGTCAGATTTATGCAGTTATCTGATTATTCAAATGGTCATGTTACTCTTTTTAGTAAGCGTTTCTCTTCATTAAGAAATCCGATAAAGAGAGCTGGATTTTACCTCAGTAGTTGGATTTCTCAGAGCATGTGTGAGTGCATTTACATGCACTTAATAATCCGATAACTGCAGACAATCTGATTTTGTCCGGAATCCTCCGGGTTTACATGGACTCAGGCAGTAAATTGGATTTCCAAGTTGCAACCAGCCAATAATCACATAGAAATATGTGACGTAAACTTTGAACTTTAATATTAAATAATCAAATTATTCATTTTCTCGAGTCTTGTTCGATAGTCGTTTCGCTGCCTTTAATTCCGTGGCGTGTTAATTCCAGGGTTGCCAGAGATCCAGCAGGAAAATAGCTAAAATCAATGGAAAAAGATGCCAAATAAAGCCAAGTCTTTATAATATGCAAACCTGGCAACCGTGGAAGAAACGCTTGTGCACCTGCACAGTCTGAAAACACCGATTATTAATCGGGTAACTGGTATACATGCAATGAGTACTCCGATTACTGATATAAAAACCACCTCTCTTTATCGGATTTCTTAATCTGATTTCTAGATCGGAGTATTCTGTATACATGACCACTTCAATAATCAGGTAACTGCAGAATCATTATCAGCATATTAAGTGCATGTAAACGCACTCTATGTCCTATTGGTTTCCTTGGTCTGCGCATGTAATCAGATGAAGCCAGAAAGTGGCTCTCAGAATCAAACATGGCTGCCAGTTCTATTTATTTATATAAAGAGACTTCGCTCCTTTGGGGCTAATTTCTGTAGAACTGGTGCCTGTTTCTCTTACAGGATATGGCAACCCTGGAATTAAATGCAGCATCAATGAAACGGCTACTAAACACATTTGGGGAGACTTTTAACGCAGTATATGCTTGAGGAAATGAAGGATTTCATTATTTAATTGTTTGAAGTTTATGGCACATCTTTCTGTGAGATTGTTGGCTAATTGCAAAGTAGGAATCCGGTTATTGCCATAGTCATTTAAACCCCAAGCTTCCTCATTATCTGATTACCCAAGTGCAGGTAAACTTATTGACCGGATTACTGACAAAAACTGATTTTCTGCAGTTATCGGATTATTAAGTGCATGCAAACACATTCAGTGATTCAGTAACCGTTTTAACATCAATAACATCCTCTTTTACAACTTATTTTTTGTTCTTTCCCCAGTATTTCACAAGTTTTTGTTTTCCTCAAAACACAGGAAATTCACAAGATGTTTTTTCTGTTCCTCTGTGGTGATATACGTATGTTTCCTTTTTTTTTTTTTTTAAACAAAATCAAGACTCTTCATGGGAACACTCAGGAAAGATACAGCACTGAAAGCACTATACAGGGTTTTTCACAACCAGGATTTGAAACTATTGCTAACCCTAATTTCCCTCTGCATAGGTGGACCACACATCAATTGTGGAAAGTACCAGCTTCCCACTCGATCCTCCTTAACTACTTTATAAGTTGTGAAATCATTTATGAACACAGTGACTGCAGTGGTATTGAGCAATAATCAAAACATTGTGTGTGTTGAAATACTCAGTCATGTACATAGTCACATGTTTGATGTAGATCATAGGTGACATACGAGTTTTAATTTATGGTGTAATTTCAAATTTCTACTTGAATGCTGAGCATGTTATATAGGTATTGTCTGTGTGTTGTGTGTATATGAATGTTTTGTATATACCTACCAGGTCCAATTTGTATATGATTTCTATGCTTTTTTTTATTTTTATAAAGACTTGTGCCTAAAAATCATTTCATAACTACATCCTATTACTTCCTATTACTTTACCATTTCCTGTTGATATGTGCTTTGTCATATACACTTTACAAGGTGCTGGAAACACTTTTGTCCATATCGGCATGATAGCATCACACATTTGCTGCAGGTTTGTCTGCTGCACCTCCATGATGTGAATCTCCCGTTCCACCACGTCCCAAAGCTGCTCTATTGGATTGAGATCTGGTGGCTGTGGAGCCTATTTGAGTACAGTGAATATATTATCATGTTCAAGAAACCAGTCTGAGATGATAAAGGTATGCATATGGTCAGCAACAGTACTCAGGTATGCTGTGGCGTTTAAGCTATGTTCGGTTGGTATTAAGGGGCCAAAAGTGTGGCAAGAAAATATCCCCCATGCCATTACACCATCAGCAGCCTGAACCGTTGATACAAGGCAGGCTGGATCTATGCTTTCATGTTGTTTACACCAAATTCAGACCAGCCAATGCTTTTCCAATATTCTATTCTCAATTCTGGTGAGCCTGTCTGAATTGTAGCCTTAGTTGTGTGTTCCTAGCTGACAGGAGTGGCACCCAGTCTGCTGCAGTAGCCCATCTGCTTCAAGATTTGATGTTTAGTGCTCTTCTGTATACCTCTGTTGTAACGAGTATTTATTTGAGTTACTGTTGCCTTTCTATCAGCTCGAACCAGTCTGGCCATTGTCCTCTGACCTCTCTGAAAGAACTGCTGCTCACTGGATGTTTTCTCTTGTTCGGACCATTCACTGTAAATACTAGAGATGGCTGTGCATGAAAATCCAAGTAGATCAGCAGCTTCTGAAATACCCAGACCAGCAACCATGTCACATTCAAAGTCACTTAAATCACATTTCTTCCCCATTCTGATGGTTGGTTTGAACCTCAGAAGGTCGTCTTGATCACGTCTTGATCATGTTTGTATTAAATGAAAAAGATGTGATGACATGCTCTGGCATTCAGTTATTATTCAGTGGATATCGGAGGTCTTAGGAGACAACAAGGGTGAAAACATTGGCACCAAATATAGCCCCAATGTAGATCTGAGTGCTCTGAAAAATAGTGTACTGTGGGACATTAGGTGTACCACTGATGTTATCAGAAGTCTAGTTTGCTAAAATCACTTTATACACCATTTGGACAAAGTACACAGGCCTTGGCTTGTTTTGTCCAAATAATGACAACCATACACTGTCAGGATGCATACAATATTCACATGGAGGCAGCTTCAGTCTGAGAGGGAAACCCTGTCTAGGTGCTGGGCAGTGCCAGTCAAGCCAAGTCAAGTCAGATTTATTTATATAGCGCTTTCACAATGGAGCATTGTCTCAAAGCAACTTTACAATTTTAGATTATCTCCTAATATCTACGTCCAATCCCAAATTGAACAAGCCTAGGGCGACAGTGGCAAGGAAAAACTCCCTATGTGTTATAGGAAGAAACCTTGGGAGGACCAAGACTCAAAAAGGGACCCAACCTCCTTGGGCGGCGTAGATGATAAATGTAAGAATGAAGCTAAAGTCATGGAGCCATAGCTCAAATAAAATGTGAAATATGCACATTGGCATTAAGGAGTCCGTTACATAGAGTCACTGCATGTACTGCAGATGGACTGCATTTCTGAAGGGAGTTTTTGGAATAAATAACTGGATGGATGCACAGCTTCTTCCTGCTTCTTACCACATGCAGCTCTTTAACTGAGTTGTGTTTCTGGTCAGTCAGTCTCTCAGTTATTTGTGTAATTTGTTGTAGGATGTCTCTTATGAGTTCAGAAACTAAAACAGATTACACTGTACTAGGTGAGGCCACTGGAGGTGCCCTCAATTGAAGCAGAGGAAGTCCTGTAGAAAGCCAATGGTGATGGACTGTGTGCTTGACATATTCCTATCTTTAAATTCAGAATTAGGATTAATGTTAAGATGTGCCGTCTTGCTTTTTTGCACCGTCCACCTTCCGTAAAATGGTGAAAAAGAAGGCAGAAGGTTTTCTGTTGTCTTCCCAACCATATACGTACACAGTAGGGATGCACAACATGTTTCCTGTTTTATTTATGACACAAACAGGTATTTCAGAAGAGAGAATGGAACTGAGAAGCCTGCAGAAACCGTGAAACATACATGAGGCTGTGAGAAACTAGCGCATTTAACTCTGGCTGCTGAGTTGGAAAGATGCAGTTCTCCTTCCTCAGCTTGAATAAACCACCCTGATGCATCAGCTTTCCACTTCAAATACAAACAAATTGTCAAATAGAAACAAATTCTCAGTTAGAAACTGAAAGAGAAATCCACAACAATATGGCTGAAGTGCACTAAATGAGAACATTATTACATGCCTATTATTGTTACACACATTAGAGTTGTCCATTTATTAGGGTACAGTAAATTACCTTATTATGACGTTACTTTCTGCTTTCCAGCTTAAAGCATACATGCAGCTGTTTCAGGCTTGATAAACTAGGCGTTCACTATAAGTTTGTGCTTGCGTGGTAAAAAGCCCAAAAAAGGATATTTACTCAATGGCATTTCCACTATTAACCCTATTTGATCAAAAAAGGTTTGATCATGAAGTAAGTAGCAGTGCAGAGTGGTGTGGGAAGGAAGCAACAGGCCACCATTGGATTTGTTGTTTTGGCAGTGGTATAATGGCCATATATAACATATTGTCGACAATTGGACTTTCAAACGCCATAATTCTCTATTCCACCAATCTTCACTCCAATCTTTTTTAGCTTTAGCATATTTTAGCCTTTTCACACTGTTCCCCTTCCTAAAAAAGCAGTTTCTTGGTTGCTGCCCTTCCAGAAAGACCACTACTGATCAAGCTTTCTCAGACTATAGAAGGGTCAGCTTTGCATCCCGATTAAGCTGCCAAATGCTGCTATTGCTCAAGTGTAAGTGGAGGTTACCACTAAATTCTTGCCACTGTATTCAGTTTTTTAATACTGCATACAAACGTCTTGTATTTTCTGGTTGTATTGCCACAAAGAGACTCAATATAATAAGAGTCATTATACCATTACTAAAACAGTGGTAGATCTAATCTAATGGTGGCCTAGAACTTTTACACAGTAATACATCTTAATTCCTCAATTCCACTGTCATAGGGAAAAGAAACCCTGTAAATATGTAAACACTGCTTGCTGCTGTTCAGACTGGCCACTGGGTGTCAACCACAATCCACTGATCCCTGTACCACAAAGCCCTCTCTGTAGTGCTACAGTAGTTCTAAGAGAACAGGTAACACAGACAGCCGGTTAAGCCTTTAGAACATAAATCAAGACCTTTACACCTCCGCCGTTTAGGTTTGGGTTTTGTACTACAATATCACGTTGTTGTTTTCTTTTTCGGAGCGTCTATTATTTGCACCAGGGGGCAAGAAGCGTTGGACACACAGACATCTGTTTGTAAGCCAAAATGATTAAGGACAAACACACACTAGTGCGCATGTCTATCAACGGATGCTCCGTTAGAGGGAAAAGTTGCGGAAAAAAAGGCGCCATTTTTGAATTTCCAAACAAGTGTGAGTAGAGTTTGCGTCGTAATTTTAGATGCTAAATTGTTTGAAGCCTACACGAGTGCGTTATCAATACATTTTAAAGAACTATCCCAGGAAAAAATGTGCTGTGAAATTTGACAGTAGAACCATAAAGTGGCCAAATTACCACCAAAATTCATAGTACACTGTGAAATAATTCGTGGTCAGTTCACAGTTAACCAAGTTTACAGTTGTACTATGAAATTTCACACTAGAACCATAAAGTGGCCAAATTACCATCAAAACATTCATAGTAGAACTGTGAACTTCATGGTCAAACTGAAAATTCACATTAAAACTGTCAAGCAATTCACAGTTTTACTATGAACATTCACAGTACATTTTTTCCTGGGATGTGCCATTATGCGATACTATAATGCTATAATAATATTTTTTGTTAAGAGTTGTTGACGTAAATTGGCGTAAAATCTGCCAATTAATAACGAAGTCCTTAATGCTTGTGCTAGTACCCATCAAGCTAGTTTTAAAAAAGAAAAACAACCAAAAATTAATAATAACCTTAACTACCTGCCTGGCCAACTTCACTGCTACTTTCACACCTGGGTGTAAATAATATAGCTAAATTGCTATGTACAATTAGGTGTACAAACTATACACTGCTAATTACCCCAGGGTGCAGATGGTATATATTGCTCCTTTGCTAATTACACCTCTGCCTATTTTTTTTACATTGTCTTACAGTGTCATATATCCCCAGATTCAGCATAAGGTATTACTAATTATTTATATGCGTTATACTGGGAGATTTAATAATGCCTACAGTGATGCTTGCAAGTATCATTAAACCAAAAAGGTCTATTTTGGTCTCATCCACCTCCAAATGTTTTTCCCAATAGCCTTTTGGATTGTCCATGTGTCCCTTTTTGGAGAGCAAGTGGCTTTTTCGTGCAAACCTTACAAGCACAACATGTTGTTCGTGTTCTTTGTTGGTGGGCTCATGAATACTGACATTTAGGCCCATGTGAGATGGTCATTTAGTTGCTTAGAAGTAACCTGGGTTCCTTTGTGATGCCATAGCGACTATTTACATGCCTGCTTGGATGATCTTTGTTGGTTGACTGAGTAACAATGGTCTTGAATTTCCTCACTTTGTACACAATCTGTCTGACTGTGGGTTGGTGAAGTCTTTAGAGATGGGTTTCATAATCTTTTCCAGCCTGATGAGCTGTAATAAATCTTTCTAAGGTCCACTTCCACAAAAATGTTGTGAAGATCAGGCTCTGTCCTTTAAATACAAGTGTGCCCAACTAACTGATTGTCATCCCATTGATTGAAAACAACTGACTCTAATTTAATCAGCAAATTTCTTGTTAATCCTGGAGGTTCACAGACTTTTGCCACTCACAGATTTGTAATATTAGGTGATTTTCCTTAATAAATAAATGACCAAGTAGAGTATGTTTGTCTAATTGCTTTGAGTTTTATCTACTTTTAGGACTTGTATGAGAATTTGATGTTGTTTTAGGCCATTTTTACGCAGAAACATTCTGAAGGGTTTCCAAACTTTCAAGCACCACTGTACACTGTTTACAGGTTTTTTTTATTTGCAAGTATCCTTTCTACCAGCTTGCACATTATTTTAAGGTTTTGCTGTGTTTTTAATGGAATTCTGCTGATCTGTATAATTTAACTGATTGACTTTGGCACAATGTACTCGGTGGGTAGCACTGTTGCCTCACAGCATGAAGGTCCTGGGTTCGTCCCATGTGGAGTCTGTATGTCCTCCCTGTGTCCGCCTGGGTTTACTTCGGGGACTCCGGTTTCCTTCCACAGTCCAAAGACATACGTGTTATGTTAATTGGTGTCTCTAAATTTCCCCAGTGCATGAGTGTGTTGTGAATTTGGTTCCTTGTCTAGTGTTGTTCCTGCTTTGCACCCTGTGCTGCCGCCTAGGCACCGGCTTTTCCGCAACCCAGATCACAATTTAGTCGATAAGAACATGAATGAATGACATTACCTTCAAATTCCTAAATCAGATTTTTGTATTGGCTGTTTCAATCTAAGCTTCAAACCTTGTTAAAGTCATCTAGTATCCAGGATAGCTTCTAGCAGTTAGCAAAAATTAGATAGAGGTACTCTCATGCTCTGAACAGCCCCCTCTACCTCATCCCAGAAATGCTGTCTAAGATTAATATCTTGGACTGTAAATGCCACAGCAAAGATGACATGCTGTCATGGTCCTGGAGCCAATCCATGACCCTTGTGACATGGCGCACTGTCCTGATGAAAGTGTCCTTCTGCCATAGCATAAACAGCTGCCATGAGGAGATGAACTTGGTTGGCCACAATGCTTAGGCAAGCCCTGCTGTCCAAACATCCATCCACAGGCATCAGAAAACCAAGAAAACTTTCCCACACCATTACTCCACCTCCACCAGCCTGAACTGTTGACACCTGACAGGAAGGGTGTTCTTGCCTTTCTGTTCTCCTCTGGTTCAGCACTCTGGTTGTCTGCTGTTATAGGCCATATGTGCTAAGGAATGAGTAGTTGTGTGTTTGGACACATTAGTTGGAGCACCAGTGTTGTACTTGGCTGTAATTTGCTTGATTGTGCACTGCCTGTTCATCAGAACGATTCTTGCAGTCCTTCTCTGACCCCTTTGGTTGACAAGTAGTTTAGGGTCACCTTTCTCTGGATGTATTTCCTTAATCACACCATTCTCATTACACTCTCGTCACCTTGATGAGAAAACCCCACACGGTTGGCAGGTTTTTTAATACTGGCCCTGGCTAGTCTAGCCCAGATGATCATGCCTCATTGCCCATTGAAATGTAGATTCATACTGAAACTGATTCACAGAAAACTTGCTCACTTGATTTTCATTCTGCACTCCAGGGTCATGTGACTAATTTCCATACAGGGAAGCTCCAGTGGTGAAAGGGCCGGTGTCTCTAATAAAGAGGCCACTCGGTGTAATCTCTACAGCTGCTTAGAATTATGATGAATGTTACTCATGAAGGTTGGATTAGGATGATTTTTTTTACATTATTTTTGTATTGTCTTATAGGAAATGACTAAAGAATTTAGAGTTGTTTTTTTCGTATATGTTAACACAACTTTATTAATGCATCTAAAATGAATGAACAGAATGAACTGAGCAAAACCATCTTGTGCTATTAAGACACCAAGATGGTTTTTTTTCACTTCAGCTATTATGTGTTCTTAAATTCTAACATCAGTTTTATAGTTTGTGGGAATTGGTAAATCACTGCCAGGGCCCAAGGTGTCATGACACTACCTCGAGATATGTGGCAACAGCACATTGTGTCAGTGAGCTGTATTGGCCATTGCTGTGTGGTCAATGGGAAGTGGGTACCCACTTGATCTTCTGCTTTCACATGTCTCAGCAAAAAAAGCATTAAATACTGCACATGCTACAAGCAGAAGCAGACCCTTATTTCAAAGTTAGACATTCTCTATCGGATCCAGGCACTGTTTACGAGAAAGAATAGAGGCACCACCATTCGTTTTTTTGCAAACTTGGGGACATATTGTTAACCACTGATTCATGAGATCTGGTGTTTCCGTGTGTTTATTGCACAGGCAAACTAAAACGGATATTTCTTCTTGTTCCCTCTTTGCGCCATATCCTGTGTAGACCGAGCAGCACAAGATGAAGCAATGTGGATGTGTAAGCTGTCCAAATATTGTGTAATGTTGTCTTCATTGCTGACCTTATTGGAGCAGCTTTTCACTCTACAGTTTTAAATGACTCCTCCATAATTCAGTTAAATGTACATATCCCTCTTTTGGTCAGAAAGACTGGAAAAATAATGAGAACGAAATTGTCTTATGTCACTTTGTGGTTCTTTCTCTAAGTGTAATTCTCGACACATTCGCATTGCAATGACCTGGCTGTCAAAATCAAAGTCAGATTTATCTCTCTACCATTTTTTACAACGGAACATTGTCTCAAAGCAACTTAACAACAAATTGGCTCACTGAGCAAGCCTAGGGCAACAGTGGCAAGGAAAAACTCCTAAATGGGACGATCAAGACTCAAAATGGGACCAAACCTCCTTGGGCAGCCTAGATGTTATATGTAGGAATTTATCAATCTAAATAATAAAGTTGTAGTAGTTTAGTTTTAGTAGACAGAGGCTGTGTAGAATAAAATAGAGATTATAATTAAAACAATATTCTGTATAACTATAGAATATAACACAATAGTACATACAGGTACAGTGCAAAAGTCTTAAGCATTCTATATGTTTCAATTTACATCCTGCTTATTCTTTTTGTTAGTTTTACTGGGCACTGTACTTTGTAGTTCTACAATTACAGACTGTAGTCCAGCTGTTTCTCTAAATATTTTTTGTTAGTCCCCTTCTCTTATGGGCAGGTCCTATGTGGGTGTTATGTTAGACCTTTCACCACAGATCTGGTCCTATGTGGGTTGAGGATCATTCTCAGCACTGCACTGACACTGCTGTGGTGGTAGTGTGTTGCTGTGTGGTGTGCTGGTACAGTTTGATTAGACACAACAGTGCT
This sequence comes from Ancistrus triradiatus, assembly GCA_025084515.1. NCBI lineage: Eukaryota > Metazoa > Chordata > Actinopteri > Siluriformes > Loricariidae > Ancistrus > Ancistrus triradiatus. Next base: position 23,406 of record JAJAGP010005350.1, read on the forward strand.
GCTGGAGTTTTAAAACATTGTTCATTCACAGTCCACTTTATTAGACACATGTACCATATTGCTCCACCTTGTACAGTAGATGCAAAGTCGGAGACAGTAACTTCTCTGTTGCTGCACAGAATTTGTTAGTCATCCTCTAATTCTTCATCAGTGCTCGTAGGATGCTGCCTACAGGATGCTGGTGGCTGGACATTTTTGGCTGGTGGACTTTTTTCAGTCTAGCAGTGACACTGAGGTGTTGAAACATGTCAGCAGCACTGCAGTGTCTGATTCACTCGTACCAGCACAAAACGCCACTACCACAGAAGTGTCAGTTCAGTGCTGAGAATGATCCACCACCCAAACAGTCCTGTGGGAGTTCTGAACATTAGAGCATGGAGTAATGGGGACTAACAATGTATGTAGACAAACAGATGGACTACAGTCAGTAATTGTAGAACTACAAAGTGTAGTGACTACTGAAACTTAAATAGTGAATAAGCAGAACATAAAGTGAAAAAGAATCCCTAAGACTTTTATGCCTAAGACTGATGTGGTCTTGACTATGTCCAGCTGTACTTTAAATCCAGGGAGAGGTTACTGCTCTCGCGCCACCTTCAAGCTGAAATAATTGGGATTTTAGTTTGGAAGTACTGCTTAATGGGCACATGTACTCCAATAATGCCAAGAGGATTGATAATATTGATATACCATAGAGTTTCCTTGTGTCCTTTCAAACACTTCTCACTCCAGTTAACTCATAATAACACAATGATTTGCATTAGTGGTAAAAATGTTGGATTTGGCTGTTTACAGTTTATGGCTTTAATCATGTTGTGCCCCAAATTTATTCACTTCAAAAGTAAACAAACATCTTCAGTGATCTGGAGACCAGGGTTTGATTCTGCCTTCAGTTACTGTCTGTGGATTTTTGCATGTTCCATTTCTGTCCATATGGGTTTTTGCCAAAAACATCCCCATACTGGACTTACCCCTAGATGTTAGTGACTAAATGATTGAGTGTGTGATGCTTTGCAACGGATTGTCGCCTTGCCCTGTGTGTATTTCTGCTATGCAGCCACTGGGATAGATCCACTGTGACCATGAGCAGAATTTTTCATTTCAAAATTAAATTAACTTTAGTTTTTCAAATGGTAAGGTAGGTGTGTGATGCATCAAACTGGTAGAGAATGTCACCAGACAAACTATGGTGTAAACCTTTATTCGTTCTCATGTTCAAATGTTGATTTTCCTTCTGTACAATCAATGTGAAGGATGTTGTTATCCCAAGCAGAACATGTTGAGATCATCCTCATTTCTGGTGAATGAAGCTAATGTTTAACATTTCAACCAGTGCCACCCAAACAGGCCTCCCATTTCCCATGGTGTAGTTGCCAAATTTATCGCTAAATTCAGAGAAACAAGTTCTGTCGGCCATAAACCACAAAATGGAAGCCCAAAAAAAGCGTTACAGATGTAGCAACAGTAGTCTCTATTCTTGACTCATTTAGCAACAACCTGCATCATAGTGCTGGTCATCTCTCTAGAATGTGGGGTGAGCTGTGCCTGCAAATGGCACCCTTACAAAGTTCTGATGCTGCAACACCTGACCGAGGATGACCCAGAGCATTGGGTAGAACTTGCAGAATGTGTGACAGAGCAGCTTTAGCTAGACCTTTGTTTCCCTGTCAGGTGATGTTTTTGGCGAAGAAACAGATTTGTTTGGGAATGGTGAGGACAACAAACCAAATCTGGTGGGGTGTGATGTGGTGTGGTGTATGGGGTACCTGAATTGTGGGTCCTTTCTTCACTGAAGGAACATTGAGAGCAGCACAAGGTTTTTAGATGAAGACTTGCAATTGTTTCCTTCATTGTTGTCAGAGAATGGAACATTCTGATTTCCTCCACCAAGTTTGTATCTCGCCTCATTACGAACACGTTTTCAGAAACTTTGATGTGCAGTTTCCCCAATAGTGGATTGGTCTTGGGGGTCCAATCGAGTGGGCACCACGTTCTCCTGATTTAACCTGATCTCTGGGGTCATGTCAAGTCACTGTGAAGATATAGAATGTTGTTCATCTTGAGACATAATTGTTATGCTTGTGCTTGCATTCACATGTTTTGGTGAAGTTCATCAGGAATGGGAGACATGGGTGAACTTAATACTTGAACATCTTGGACAGCATATCGAACACATTCTGTAGGTCTTATGATCAATTGTCTGGTTTCTTGTAAAATCACTGTTTGAACTTGAGAACTAAGAAGCACATAGTTAACCGTCTTCCAAGTTGTTTTCATGTAATATGGGTGTTTCCTTACTTTTGTGACACCCTGTTCATCACCTCATAGGGGACTACAGGTAAGCGCTGTTTAATGTCCATCTGATCAATGTCAGATCACTTTAATAACCAGGGTCTTAACAATTATAATGATGAATAAAGATCCGTCTTTTAACTTTGGACGTTGTGGCCGTAAACAGCCAATCAGCGTTGCAGATCCACGAGCAGAGATGGGAGTTTAAGGGCGGAAGTCTGTCATTTGTGTGTGTGTGTGTGTGTGTGTGTGAGTAACTACTTTACCTATCATGTGCTTGCTTGCTCGTAGCTCAAGTTTGGATTGGAGACTGTTATAATGCAGTTGATTTGTTTAGAGACTTTTTAGTGCAAGTTACTTGTGTTTTTCCAAATGTACTTTGTGTGTATTACAAAAGCTGTAAATGAAATTTTTAAGTGTATGTACCTGTCCTATTGTAAGTAGTACTCCTTTGTTTATCTGCCCACTACCGGTATATTCTCTCTCACCTATAACTATATAAACTGGTTCACATTGACTCGCTGAGTCATCTAGCTGATCGTCCGTGTTGTTTGTAATACTGTCTATCAATGCATTTTTGGCTTCCATAAAAAAAAAGTCAATTACTCGTGTTTTCAGTGGTGTCTCTGACAATTTACGTATCATTGGCACACAGTTTTCTTGAGAAAATATTCTTTATATTTACACTACAGGAACATAAAAACAACCATTTAGATCAACGACCTGTTTCACAGAACGTAGTCACAGAATGTAGTCATTAAATGGAGCGTACCTGTACACACTTTTGTTTGCATGTCATTTTTACCCCTGGTCATTTTTAGCTCCATTTTTGGGCACTCACCCTTTATTCACAAGGTCTCTGGTTGATCATGCTTTACAAGAGGTTGCTACACATGACTAAATGTACCCAGTGATTGTCCTCCTAACAGTTATTGTTATTATACTGTTTCCTGTTATTGATGTCATTTGCTTACTGTTAACTATGAAACAATATTTAAAATTCTTTTTTCTTTTTCTTATTTTTCACCACTGTGCTCATCTTGGCACAGATTCACAACCATTAGTTCTTCTTGCTGCTAGTGTCAGGCGTGACATGTTTTTCTATTATCATGGGGACATTCGTTCTCTGCTGAAATGGCATTGTATTCTCAAACAGCTTGTCTCCTATTTTGGGCTATTTTAATCCAATTATACACCAGGATCTGATTTAGCCTCTTGAGTCAGGCTGTTGGAACCTATGAGAGAAAACAAGCTGTCAAGAAAAAGAATGCATGAAATCAACCAAACGGAACCAGAGCTGCAAAGACAACACAGAAACCCTGTTTGTCCAATTTCATATCTGAGTGTAGTATTGCCTCTTACTTACAGTATACCCATGTTCCTCCCATAAGCATTGTGCCACTAGAACTCGCTCACATTCATTTTCTCACATCTTTCTCACGTCCTGCTCCTCTTTTTTGCTCATCTATTCTTCCATTTTTACCATTCCATAATTTACTTGTCCATTTCACCATTCGTCTCTCTTAACTCTCCTGTTGTGGTTTCTGTCATCTAAGTGCAATAATTGCGACTTTGCCATTCTCTCTAACCTACAACTATATAAACTGGTTCACATTCACTCGTTGAGTCTCTGTTTCATCTGGCTGATCTTCCATGTTGTTCGTAATACTGTCTATCAATGCTTTTTTTTTTTTGCTTCTTTCAAACAAAAGTATCAGGTCATTCATACCATCCTCTTAGGTGTTACGGCTTTCCCTTACACAGGTTTGTAACAGTACATTAAAATGTTTAGCATGTGTATGACAGTCTAGGTTTCGAATGTGATGGCATTAGGGATGCTGTTTGGATGGTAGCGTTCCATTTGTGTTTTCAGCGGTATCGGTGGCTTGTTTACGTTTCATTGGCATGTTTTCTTGTGTAAATACACTTTGCATTTACATTACAGTAGCCTAAAAAGACTGGGTGACTATGTTGATATCTGGTTGACTGCTCCTCCCAGTTGGCCGTACCTGGTATACCTCTAGTGGGAAGCATCCAGGGGGCATCCTTCCAAAGACCAGTTTTCCCCACCCTGTGCCCGATGGGCATTGCACTACACCCTTACTCCAGATCTTGCAGGTGGTGGGTCCACATGATCCTCCCACATTGTCGTTTCAAGGTCGACCGGGTTTCTCGGGCTGCCTGGCCACCAGGTGCTAATCAACGGATGCTACCACTAGGCCTGGCCCCAGGGCTACATGCAGAACTTGCAGTCGTACTAATAAGGGTGCTTCGGATCGTGTTTGTCTGGATCTTCACTCCAGACCTGTTCATCTTGGGAGACCCTCCTGGGAGCACACAGCTCCCGACAACATAGCCATGGAGGTCATTAGACCACACAAGCCCTGTCCCCACGACAAGGCCCCAATCCTGGAAGGGCAGCTTGCTCAATACTTTTCTTAATCATGATCACCATGCATGGCGCAGTGGTTAGCACCATTGACTCACAGCTCCAGAGACAGCTCTCAGTGGAAATCCCATTTTTGCATGTGTGTATCTTAGCTATAAAGTGACAGCAAAGGGGATATTATGCTAGATTCTGGGTAAACAATGATCAGTCTGGTAATATACTGAAGTAATCACAATTCAAAGGCAAAACTGACATACTGTGAGCAGAGGTATTTCATAGGTACAGTGGTGCTTGAAAGTTAGTGAACTCTTTAGAAGAGTGAAAAAGCAAAAATATGATCTAAAACATCATCAGATTTTGACACAAATCCTAAAAGTAGATAAAGAGAACCCAGTTAAGCAAATGAGACAAAAATATTATACTTGGTCATTTATATATTGAGAAAAATGATCCAATATTACATATTAGTGAGTGGCAAAAGTATGTGATCCTCTAGCAGTTAATTTAAAGGTGAAATTAGAGTCAGGTGTTTTCAATCAGTGGGATGACTATCAGGTGTGAGTGGGCACCCTGTTTTATTTAAAGAACAGGGATCTATCAAAGTCTGCTCTTCACAACACGTTTGTGGAAATGTATCATGGCACGAACAAAGGAGATTTCTGAGGACCTCAGAAAAAGAGTTGTTGATGCTCATCAGGCTGGAAAAGGTTACAAAACCATCTCTAAAGAGTTTGGACTCCACCAATCCAGTCAGACAGACTGTGTACAAATGGAGAAAATTCAGCACCATTGTTACCCTCCCCAGGAGTGGTCAACCAACAAAGATCACTCCAAGAGCAAGGCCTGTAAATAGTTGACGAGGTCACAAAGGGACCCAGGGTAACTTCTAATTAACTGAGGCCTCTCTCACATTGACTAATGTTAATGTTCATGAGTCCACCATCATGAAGAACACTGAACAACAACAAATGTGGCATGGCAGGGGTGCAAGGAGAAAGCCACTGCTCTCCAAAAAGAACATTGCTGCTCGTCTGCAGTTTTGCTAAAGATCACGAGGACAAGCCAGAAGGCTATTGGAAGAATGTTTTGTGTGGACGGATGAGACCAAAATAGCAGTTTTTGGTTTAAAAGAAAAGCGTTATGTTTGGAGAAAGGAAAACACTGCATTCCAGCATAAGAACCTTATCCCATCTGTGAAACATGGTGGTGGTAGTATCATGGTTTGGGTCTGTTTTGCTGCATCTGGGCCAGGACGGCTTGCCATCATTGATGGAACAATGAATTCTGAATTATATCAGAGAATTCTAAAGGAAAATGTTCTCAAGAGAAGTGTGAATCTCAAGAGAAGGTGGGTCATGCAGCAAGACAACGACTCTAAGCACATGGGGTCACACCAGATACTAACAGCAAAGGTTCACATACTTTTGCCACTCACTAATATGTAATATTGGATCATTTTCCCCTCATTGTAAATAGTTTCTCTCTGTTCAGTCGTTCTGTCTTTCTTTATATCTGCAATGTAATTAAATTTGAAGCACTAGGACCTGGGGAAGGCACTGCTACCCCATAACGTCCCTGAAATGGTGCTGTGCTCCGCTTTAAAATACGCAAGTGAAAACATCTCAAATATAGTCAATACATGTAAGATTTCATTATTGTTGGAATATTACGATTATTCAGTATGTTTTTATTTTTAGTTGTAAAAATGTAAGTTAAATAGATCTAGAAATAGTTTTCTCATAATGAAAGTTAGTTGTTGTATTGAAAATAAAAAAAAATTAAATTGAGAAACAGATTTTCTACTTGTCAGATGTCACACTGTCCTAAAAATGTAGTCATCCAGGTTATTAAACATGAATGAAGGTAAAGACCAGATGCACATTGTACCAGTCTGTGTTCTCAGTATCTGAGTAGTGTATTTGGGATACATATACATACATACAGGAAGCTGACGTTGTGTTCCATGCTCTTTCACATTAGTGTATACTGTGTCCGAGCCCACCTCTTCAAGTGTGCATTTGCATGTTTCAGCTTACTGCACTCGGGCACAATATGGAGCAATCACACTAGTTAGAAGTACTTGGGCGCGATTGCCTAGTTTTACAGATATACCCATGTTGTGATTGAATGGCAGAATTGATGCTACGATAATTAATTTCTACCCATGCAACAAACACAAAGTATTGTAGTGGCCATCAATCATTATAACATTACACATTAACACGCATATGGTGTTTAATATTTTGAGAGGTGCCGCTGAACTGACACCAGAAGAGGCCGATCACATCGGTATCAGTTTAAGCACACAATCCATAGCTGCAATGCAATAAAAACACACACACTTGCACAAACAAATCCTCTGTAATATAGTCAGGCAGAATTGTTTACTGTCTTCACTGCTTTAATCAACATTACAAAGCTTAAGAGCACTGAGTCTTCATCAGAGTGCTTTAAGGGATTACATGCTCATCAAACTCTGAGAGAGAGAGAGAGAGAGAGAGAGAGAGAGAGAGAGATTCCCTTGCCATTGTTCTTAGTTCAGTTTAATGAGTATGTTTAGTTTTAGTAGACCATATCCGTGAGCCTGAACCTTGCAGTGCTGTTGCTCTCAGCTACTTGAACATATGACTTTATATTACGTTTTACAGCATTTAGCAGATGCCCTTATCCAAACCGACTTACAACTGATACAATCTTACAAGATACAAGCTAATAAATTGTGGGTTATGGGTTTTGCTCAAGGGTTCAACTGTTACGTTTACAAAAGCTCTGCTTCTTAGGGGGGTGAACCAAAGTGCAGCATGCCACACAAGAGACCAAAGTCGCAGATAGGTGAAACACAGGTGCAGTTTATTTACATAGTGGTCGTGCGCGTGAGTGCATGTGGCGGTGCAGGTAGCAAATAATCCCGTTGTCCATGGCTTGCAGAGAGCATGCGTTGGGTAATTAATCCTCAGTGGAGAGTGCTGGCTCGTCCAGGGCGGAGGATAATCCGACATGGCAGCAGACTGGCGTGAAAATTAGGCATATAGCCGTGGGGCTGATTACTTTCTGTCCACTTTATAGGGTCCAATGAACCAGGAAGAGAGCTTCCTGGACTCAGTTCTCAAGGGGATGTTTTGAGTCGACAGCTACAACGACTGTCCCGGGTGGTAGGTAGGGCTGGGCTGGTGGTAGCAGGTGGCGGTGGTGCGGGTCTGTGTCTTCTCCAGTTCCACGTGGGCAGTTTTCCACACTCTTCGGCAGCAGCGGAAGTGCTCACAGATGGGACCGCCAATTCTTCCTCCTGCACGGGAAACGGGTGGTTGGTAGCCCAGGGAGGCTTCGTAGGGGGAGAGTCCGATGGCGGAGGAGACCAGCGTGTGGTGAGCGTACTCAACCCAGACCAAGTGAGTGCTCCATGATGTTTGTCGTCCAGCCATGATGCAGTGGAGGGTGGCCTCGTGGTCCTGTTCAAGCGTTAGGCCTGCCCATTCGTCTGTGGGTGGATGCCTGATGAGAAGCTCGCGGTGGCCCTAGTGCCTTACAAAAGGCCTGCCAAACCTGAGACGTGAACTGGGGGCCCTGGTCGGAGACTGTATCCAAAGAGATGCCAAAAAATGCAAAAAACTTGGTCGATGAGGATAGTGGTGGTCTCAAAGGCGGTGGATAATTTAGGGAGGGGGATCATGCTCCTTGGAAAAACGGTCCACTACCATCAGGTACGTCATGCTATTGGATTCAAGTCCACTGCTATATGGGACCAGGGTCTCCCAGGAATAGCTAGGGGCTGTCTGGGGTTTAGTCTCTTTGCTGTTTGAATGTATGCCAGGTCCTTGTGGTCAGTCCAATCTATGAACAGCTATGCAGATCCCTTGAGCCAGTGACGCCATTCCTCCAGTGCCATTTTGACCGCTAGGAGTTCGTGGTTGCCCACATCGTAGTTGGCTTCGGCCGGTGATTGAAGGTGAGAAAAGAAAGTGCATGAGTGAAGGCTGTTTTCCGGTCCGGACCTCTGTGAAAGGACGGTGCCCACTCCCCACTCAGACGCATCGACTTTGATGACTAAATGCTTGGTGGGGTCTGACTGTACGAGGATGGAGGCGATGGAAAACAGTTATGTCAGCTGTTGGAAGGCTGCAGCAGCTTCAGTCAACCAGGAAAAGGGGAGATTGGGAGAGGTGAAGCGGGTACAACCTTACCATAATTCCTGATAAACCTCCTGTAAAAGTTGGCAAACCCTAGGAAGTGCTGCAGAAATGCTTGCGGGACGAGGTAGTTGGCCACTCCACCACTGCTTGCAGTTTGGTTGGGTCTGCCTGAATCCTGCCTGGCTCAATGATGTACCTGAGGAAGGTCACAGTGTGCCAGTGGAACTTGCACTTCTCTCCTTTCACAAACAAGCGGTTCTCAAGGAGGCGAGTGAGCACCTGTCATGTAGTCAACATGGTCGACGTGCTCGGAACCGGAACTGGAAAAGATCAATATATCATCCAGGTAACTGAACACAAACCCGAGAGCAGGCAGTAGGTAGCCGATAGCAGGCAGTGGGCGTGGCAGGTCTCGGTCCACTCAAGAATGCGTCCATTGGACCCGTCGAACCGGGGGTTGTGCCTTTGTACCCATGGGTAGCCGAGGATGATGGGGATCTGTGGAGCTTGAATCACAGTAAATGTTAAGGATTCATTATGGTTACCAGACAAAGTGACAGTTAAGCGGGCAGTTTTATGGGTTACAATAGCAAGTACCGGCCTGTCTATGGTGTAGACCAAGATGGGGGTGGTGAGAAGGGTTAGTGGGACACCATTTTTAGTAGTGAACAACTTGTCCATTAGGTTGTCCACAAGAGCTGAAAAAGACACAGAACCCCCAGGTAGGTGAATCATACCTGAAAGGTGCAGTTGGGGTCGAGTGCTCGTCGTGTCATCAGCGATGATTCCCACGGTGGTGAATGGAGTCCTGGCATTGGACCGGACAGGTGTCAGGCGCCGTATAGGGTCCACTGAAGGTCCTCAAGTGGGTCTCCTCTGCTGGTTCCACCACAGGAACCTACAACACAAAGCTGGTCTCTGTTGAACAGCATGGCCGGATCATTCAACTCGCCGAGTGCGGAGGCAGCCATCTAGGCAGATGGTTAGACAGAACTCCTGTAGTGTCGAAGGATCGTCCAGGACTGCCAGCTCATCCTTCAGGGTCTCAAAGTCCCAGGCGAATCGTGCCTTTTAAGGTGGTGTCGTTCCACCCTGCACCTGATGACACTGTCCCAAACTCCACGGCATAGTCGCTGACAAACCGTGATCCCTGTTTCAGGTGGAGGAGACGGTAAGTCTGGTCTCCAGCAAACTCTGGGTAGTCAAAAACCTACCGAAACTGGCTGAGGAACTTGAAGGTGCAAGGTTTGGAACTTGCTCCAGGCCGGGCGACCTCCGTATGTGAATGCAGAGCAATAATTTAATGTCTAGTCAATGCTGCAGGGAACTCACCCAGGTACCCATCATGTACTTGGAGTTGTAAGAAGCTACTTTAATCTGTAGTCATTGCACAGGGGCTGCAACCTACCACTTTCTGCAGTGTAACATTTTGGACAGAGGAGTAAGTAAACAGTTGATTACAATAATTAAAAAAATAAAACAAATTAAGGTTACAACACTTACATTTACATAATGTAATATAGAGCTGCACACATTACATGTTTGTTTATTAATTAGGCAAGTATTTGTTGAGAAAATGTATTAACGAACAATAGATTGGTTAATTAAGGCTCTCCTGCTGCTTATTAAGGCACCACCTACACATTCGGCCACTTCATTAGCTAAGTAGGTTTGTTTATAACTCCCTCACCATGCAATTACTGTTTAAGGTATTTTGTTCATTCTCTCTGTTTGTATGTTGGGGTGGGGGTGGGGGTAAGGTCGTCTATCACTCAATCTTCTGTCAAATGGGAAAAAACAAAGTCTAAATACTTTTGGTGGCTGAGGTTAAATGTAGGGGTAGGGGTAGTTGAAGCATTAATTAGCTGCAGTCATGCAGTGTCATTCATGTCTATGGAAAGTCCTCACAAGTATAGTAAGACTAGTATAGTAAGTTTAGTGTGTGTGAACACCAAATATTGGTATAATTGTTATTCTTTTACATTGAGTTAATGATTCACAGCACCTTCTGGCATATCTTTGCACATGCGAGATGAGCAGCATCGCTCAAACTGGTTTCTGATTAGAGGACATTAATGTGAGCCGGGTTTGAAATGACCTCCAGCTTCTCTGCTAGTCTTTTTTTATTAGAAAAGCCACAAATATCTAGCCACTTATCTGAGCTAAATCAGGCAATTGTGCTAAACAAAGCCCACAGTTCCACAGTTTCACACTTCACCGCCTTTTCGATCCGCTTCAGAACACACACTTCATGTTTGAGGTGGCTGCTATAATTTTCCAGACAAACAGACAACAAATGTGATTTGTGTTGCCAGGATGGGTTGCAGACTCCGCGTTCGGAGGCTCATCCTCGCCTTTTTTTATGAAGCGTAAATGAGGCTGAAAATGAAATATTAACCTCCCTAGACATGGTGATGTTCTATAGCATGCTTTTACCCATTTGAAAAGTATCTTTTCACACCTTTGCCATCAGAATTGACTCTAATTGCAGAGTTTATGGTGAATTAGCTAGCGAG